>JAWDJW010000002.1:0-179248 GCA_033119265.1 Coniosporium uncinatum
ATTACTGTGGTATCCACGCCATGTTTGCGCTGCTTACGAGAAAATAACCGTGTACGTTAGGTGTAGCCTGCAGGGCGTGTATACCTGTCGTTAGCGATCAGGTGGAACTTGGTTGAAAAAAGCAGACTCCACAGTGCAAATTATTCCTGTCGCGCCCTAGACGTACACGGAAGTGATGTCGTAAGCGCAACCGTGTACGTTAAGAACAGCCTAGTGGTCAATATTGTGCGCGTGTATACTTGACCTTAGGGGAAGGTTGAGAAATCCTGGTGCTCACGCGCGGCCTACCGTGTCGGAAGCCGTAGATGTCGTCAGGCAACGCCATCGCTGATTGGACACTTCGGAGGTCGGTTTCGGAATTCTTGTCGTACCACGACTCATTACCACGCACGCAAGACAACGGCTTCTGCGACGTGAGAGTGTGAAAGATGCAGAGGTGGAGTTGACACATCCGTATTGGGACGCCGAATTCCGCATCGGCACTTGATGCTCCGACGGGGACTTCCTTCGCAACGACGGGACATCCCGTCTCTTCATGAGCTTCACCACAAGTGTGAGTACCTTGAATGACAGCCTCCCGCTACGCACAGCTAAAACAAACACCAAGTGTAGTGCAATATTTATGGCCACTCCACTTCCTGCGCGACTGATCCTCCTCTCCGATCTTATCCACGCGCAAGTGGGAGACAAGTTTCGCTTCCTGGGCTGGTAGGTCTCCGTAATGCTATTCCCACGTCGTTATTCTCTTCATATGACACCTGTATATCCATACATGCTTTGACCCAATTGTCTTAGTGTCGGACACTACGATATCGCATCGGGAACGCTTACTCTTACCCACGACTACCCGCATCGCACTCATCCTGTTACGGCCCGCGTCAACGTTGAGCATGTACTAGAGTCGGTCAAGGACACAGATCTGCAGACCGGGACCTGGCTTAACATCATTGGCTATGTGTCTCCGTTGGCCTCAAACGATACATTGCCCGAGTCGAAGATAGTTCGAAGAGAGTATTCCGCGGGAAAGGCCAGCAGTACATCAAATAAGGGGCCTCAAAGCTCGAGTAAACGACAGACTGTTGACATCCAAGCACTGATCTTGTGGTCTGCCGGTAGCGTGAAATTGGACGCATACGAACAAGCTGCTGAGCGGCGGAAAGCTGCAGAGAGCGGACATTAGCCGTGAATCTCACGACGCAAGGCTTTCATGGGATTCCGTTCCGGTTCTCGATATTCTATGGTCGATTTGGGTGAGCCAAGATCAACGAGCAACCTGAAGGAAGGACCGGACGGGAGAAGTTCTACCCTCGTGGGACATTTCAGGTGCCAGTAGGTGCTCACATCCGTGATACAGATGGATGGGCGGTGACATGTTGCCGAAGAATATGCACAGGTCTGAAGCTTGCCGCACGCGAGCCGCTTCTCGCTGATACGTGGACGTTATAGTTGCTCCTGCACATGAACCAATACCTTGATACTCGGCAGCGATTACCATATGAGTTAAGATACGAAGTTCATGTTTGCACTAAGAGAAGAACGTTCATGCAAAACACCAGTCGTGGGAGCTGTTGGATAGCTTCTTGTGCCTGGCCCGACCGTCTGTTACTACAAAAGTGTACGTCGGCTAAGCGCTTAGGTCATATTGAGTCCCCTACGTTCCGAGCTCAAAGCCGCCAACGACACTGCGACGATCATCGAACATTGAGCGATCAGAACTCTCCTACTACAACGGCCAATGTGAGCGCTGGCAAGGCTGCGGATCTGCCAGAGACGGCTTTACCGAATGCAAGTTTTCATGTCATTACGTGGACTTGTCGTGGAAGGTTTTGGATGCATGGTGTGTGTGTCACTGTTGGACATTAGTAGGCGAAATGATTGATCAGAAGGATACGTGTCGCGACTATTGATATAGTCAAAGCTAGAGGCTCTCGTCACCAAATAGACAAACACATGCTCACGCGATGGGGGGAGTGCCGGCCCATTTTTCCTCCTATCATGACATGTTTACTTTCTTTACATTATATACCACGATCTCAGTTTGGTTCAATGTATCCTATTCTCCATGACCTAACCTGCGAACCCGGCTAGCTCACAGACTCCGACAACTCCCTGGTTTCGACCCCGACAGTGACCGGCAATGCAAAAAGAGTTCCGCCTCTTTTCCTTATACCCGTGTAACCTGACCTGCGAACCCGGTCGGTTTACACGGTTGAGTTTTTGCATTTCTCTTTTCTTTTTGGCATGCTTCTGTCTTGCCGGGATTTCCTGAGGAGAAGGTTAGGGGAGGGTCGGATCACTGGCCGGTGTTGTTGTTGTTCTTGTTGTTGTTGGTCGGCTTCGTAGCCTAATTCTTAAGCGTCTCTTACGAGTGTTTGGATCGCCGATCCAGGTAATTCGGGCCTAGTGGAAGACCATTCTGTCTCTTCTTCACATCTGAACGGTTCCATCCGTAATACAGCACTTGCAAGCCTCGTGCTAGCGAACGATTCTTTCATCTTCACTTCATCATCAATCTGGCTCGCTCACGCATTCCACATACATCCACAATTTCTCGCACAACCTGGAGATGAAGCGACTTCTCATTCGCCTTCTTAGGACGTTGCGTACACCTTGTACAGTACCGGCGTCTCGGTCGACTCCACCAATAACTCCTCACCTCGGATTCGATGTAGGTGCACCGTACGTGGGCGATGCTCTGTCCACAGATCACAATCGCCGCGCAGACTATGCGTATGCCTCTCGCGAAGTCCGCCGCATTGATGACACCCGCGGCATGTTTCCTGCTTCCGCCGATCTGACCAGAAATACGCGCAATGCTGGCAACCCAAAGGTCAGCTCTGCCCACATCTCGCCGCTTTCCTCGAGGAAAGGTAACACGTGTCGTTTCCACGTTCCCCAGCCAGATACCGATCCGCAAATGTGCAAGAGAAGCAGACCTAATCATGGTTGTGATCCTGACAGTTGACCGCGTGTTGGGCAACTCCAGCAAGGAGCGCCCAGAGAAGGACGCAATGGACGACAAGAGACTCAGGAAGCTGATCGGATTGAGCAACGTCCTTGAATACGGAGGACACAAACGGAAAATGCCTAAGCCACGCAAGAACCATGTGCCAACAGTGTACTGAGGCATGGAATACTGAGGATCCTTGTTGTTCGGTAGAAAGAGTGTCACTGTGCTGGAATGATACGGGTTCTCAGGGTTGTAGTGGGTTGTTGACGGTCCCGAACAGTATTCTGGGTTGACCGTGGGCGATGGAACAACTGCCTTTGAACTTACGCATGTAGCTCACAGAGACTTCGTTAATGAGAAGCGATCTCTAAGTACTCGCCAAAGCTGTTGGACTGTGTTTCGAATCAAGCCTCTGCTAATATCCAATGTTCTATTTGTCGTACGCCCACGACCCATCTCCTTGTGCAAAAGAATCAAGAGTATCTGTACATCAGGGTAGCCGCCTCCTTCTTGACTCGCCAGGCTGCAGATGGCCCACAATACCGGATCGACCGGGTGGTTCTTCCAATAAGGAAATCTTGAGTTCGTCCATGAACGCTTGTCAGGAGGTTGCTCCGCATATTCCACTTGGATTAGGAGAAGACTCCGGGAGTCGCCACGTGATTTCATAGATACATCTTTCAAGAGTTTAGACGATTTGACTAGTAATAGCCGGTCTTATGTAGAATGGGAAAGTGGTTCAAACCTTGAAGCAATGGAAATGGCGCGGAACGTGGATATTATATGAAATCAGTCCATTAACATCGCATCAACCGAAAAACTCGACTGTAACCATTCCTGACCCCATCGTTTGGACTGCTCGAGTCAGACTAGTAGCGTGTCAAATAGCCCAAACTGCTTTGCACCATAGTTCCATCATAACACAGGAGGAGAGCAATATTGGTGGAATTGACGGACTATGAAAGATTGCTACGACATCGGAACATGCCATGCGAGGCGAGCTCCTGCCCGGCATCACCCACAGAATCTTCACCATGTTCTTACATCGAGCGCATCAAATAATTCAATCATATGAACGACCATGCATCAAGCTCGTCTGTTTGCGAGTGTAGAAGTATATTTGTACGATTAAATCGGAGTCACGTTGCCTGTTTTTTTGACTCATTCCCGAGCCCTTGAACCACATCGTGGACGCGCGCCAGAGGATTTATCTTAAGATCTCCGTCGTCAAAGAACGTTCGTTACATGAGACCCGGCACGTCGGTTGCACGCTTCACATTTTCATCGACTCTCTATCGTTGTTGTAGCTGCAAGAGCTGAACTGTTCAAGCGCAACCACAACCACCTTTTGCATCCAGAATCATCAATAACACCGCATTCGTCGCCTTCCAGACTAAGAAATTCCATTGCATGTTCTCTTTTTGGTCTATTTCGCCATGAAGGTATAAGCCCTACACTTCACACCGATCTGAGTCGCGATACTCATATAATATCTCAGGTCGTTGATCCGGGAAAGACCGCAATGACCAACGCGGAGGTGTTGCAGTGGGTTGGAAAGACGCAGAAAAGATATCAAGACACCAATAGGACCATGCCATCGAACTTCAAATACATCACAGGAGCCGTGGGTCCAACGCAGGCTTTTCTTCAAACAAGCACTCTCTGACACAGGAGTAGGTCGCATCGCAACTCACACGTGCCGAGGCGCCCCTCAACCACGCCAAAGATCCAAACTACACCGAGCAATCCTACGATGCGCTTTTGGAGGTTTTGGTAGGGCAATTTGACATGGAGAAAGGCGAAGTTCTCCAGATTTTCAATCATAGACCAGCTAGCCTCATCGAGTTGGCGCTGTACGTGGAGGAACTGGACAGTCGCTTCGAGGAGCACCAGCAGCAGGAGATGTTGGATGCCATTGGCCGCAATCTGCGATCAGAGCCAGGTCAAGGGGTTGTCGAGCCGATTGCGGTTTCCAAGGGTGATGGATAGAAGAGCAGGCTATGCTTCTTTTCCTTCTGTGGAAGGCTGCAAGCTTACCTCGGGCAAGCTTCTTTTCATTCATGTCACATAGTTTTACTGAGTGGTTCGGCGAGAGTATGCCGATTGAGAGAATTCTCCTGTAGCATAGCTAGTGTACCACTTTTGGGCCACTACCAGGCAGTAAGTGCATACCGGTAGAGGGAGGTCGGGTTGTGGGCAACCCAAGCAGTCCACAATGCCTGTTCTCAGCGCGGAACTGCAGTATCTACCTAGAAAATCCACACAATCAGACGTTCTTATTACTTGGGTGACTGCAGTGCGTCGGTGCTGCAAGTTCCGATACCACGGTCAGTTCACGTGACGTATGACTAAGGCTACAAATGTGACTGGACTTCGAAGCTACCGACGTCCGGATGTTTTGTCCGCCAGCCACAGCGCCCGCATTTAAATGAACCATCTTAAGGTTTATGCTAGTGTGAACCTTGGCAGCTTTCGGACGTCCTTGTATAGTTGGGGTGCCGGCCGCATGCCCCATGCCGAGCCGTCTGGCTGACAGTCTCGCTGACAGTCCCATCCACAATCGAACGATGCCGTGCCGTCTTCACGTCTGAACAGGTCCTGCTAGGCTTTCAACCACAGCACGGCTGCACGGCCAGGCAAGGCGAAGTAGGTGTAGGTAGGTGCTTGTAGACCATTGTCCCGGGACTCTTGGCACCTGTAATGGGGCTCACAAATCTCCTTTCTCTCGCTGCGGCGTCTTCTTCCGCACCTTCAACAAGTCGTGAACTTCCACCTCTGTCTCCGCATCTTCAAGTGTGCATGAAGGGCATAAGTCCGAGAAAACGTCAAGCATGCCGGTGCAAGATTGAAGAGGAGGATATTCGCTGCACACCTATACTCGGAGGACAATGACCCTCTTGTATCCACCTCAACTGACCGAGGCTCGACTAGAGACTTTGGTGACGGAGATCAACGACTTCCAACTTACTCACGGCTCCCTGGCCAAGCTTACCCACGTCGGACAAGGTCATACGGTACTTGCGCAGCCTGTAGGCGTATCGTGCTTTCCCACGGTCTGGCCGAGACTTTGCTACGTCCAAGCGGTAAAACTTCAACAAGCCTTCAATCGACTGTACGCATCAATTGCAGAAGATCCAGCATGGCTGCAAGCATTATTGACAGACCTGATCGATTCGGACTCGTTCATTCAGAGGTTATGGCGAATACACGAGCACGTCGAACAAGAAGGCTACGCTCAGCGGTTATCGCTAGGGATCTTCCGATCGGACTACATGCTCAACAAGCGTCGACCTTCTGGCCAGATTCAGGATGCAGAACTGAAGCAGGTTGATTTCAACACCGTATCTGTTACAGGCGGCACTCAAGGCAATATTGTAGCAGCCATGCATGAACATATGCAGCTTATCGGTGCATATGGATTCGACAAGGCGCAGACGCTTCGATGGATGGATTCCGTACCACCGTGTGATACTGTCAATTCGGTGCTTTCCGGACTCACCCAAGCACATCTCTCCTATGGCCCAATCACGTGTAAGGCGGCCGCTAGTCTCGCCATCCTTATGATCGTCCAGCCAGGGAGCGTCAACATATGTGATGAGAAACCCATTGAGTATGGCCTTTGGGATCATAACCCTCCAATACCCACATTCCGATTAGAGTTTGGCGGATCAGTCCTTGCTCAGACCAGCCTCGCGTCTAACAGGGCACTACTTTACCAGCCTCCCAATCAACCAAACAAGCTGTACGAGATCTCCGTTGTCTACTTGCGTGCCGGTTTCGAAGCCGAGGAATACGATGAGATTGGCACGTCTGCTCGATTGGAGCTGGAGCGCTCGCGCGCGATCAAGTGTCCTTCTGTATTGACACACTTGGCGACCTTGAGAAGAGTGCAGCAAGCGTTGGCTACACCTGGTGCTCTCACACGATTTCTTTCACCAGAGGATGCCGCATGCATTACTGAGACCCTCGTCCCCATGTATCCTATGGACAAGTCGAGAAGAGGCATGAAGGCACGGTCATTAGCAACGAATCCCGTCACCGCAGTTGACTATGTCGTCAAGTCATCGGTCCAGGGAGGGGGCCGCAATATCTATCGAGGCGACATTCCCGCTTTCGTTAGGACTATACCCAAGAACAAAAGCAAAGAGTACACCCTCATGAAGATGATCGAAGCACCAGAAGTCCACGGCACACTCACGTCTCCACAAGGCTTCTACAAGGGGCCTGTAATTTCCGAATTAGGCATCTTTGGCATTTGCCTGTGGCGTAAAAAGCAGGGCGGTCACGGCGCATATATCGTCACCAACAAGAACGCTGGCTGGAGTTTCAAGACAAAATCCACGGAAGTCGACGACATGAGCATTGCAAAGGGCTATAGCTTCTTTGATACGCCTTATCTGCTCGACGAAGAGGATGACAGGTACGAAGACTCTGGGAACGGAGTATCCTGTTCATCCAGTGAGGGAGATTTCTTCTGATTGCTCATCAACTACTGGACAGTCCCACATAAGATCCCAGGTTTCTGCGCACGTTCTGCGGCGCAGCGAAGCTTTGCGGCCTTGCCATACGAAGGATCTCGTATTCCTTAAGCAAGCGCGCTATGCTTCAAAACACTATCTGAGCTCTTTGACGGAGGGTCGGAGCCAGATCACAGTCGCCGTGCGCTCGGCTAAGAATTACGAAGTCCCTCGTATCATCCACAGCTAGGCCGACGTTAAGCCGTCGACGACTTTCCCAGCACAACGTCCATCTGCCTTATCACACGGTCTATCTGTCTATCTTTCCTTCAAGAGACAGAAACAGTGGCCCTTGTAGCACGTCGCGATCTCGTACGGGCCTTTAGACATGCGCTCCAGACAAGCCGGGCTACGCTGCAAGACTTCCGCTTTCATCTCAGCGAGCTTGAAAATATTTGTTGGAGATCCATGATGAGCTTCGAGGATCGATCTGCACGTAGGGCCAGTGCTATGGCATGCTTGACACTGTCCGACGTGTTCAAAATCGGGTTTCGTTGGCATGGTACTATCGATTTGGAAGCACATGGCGGTCAAGATACTACAAGCATGCGACGTGCCATTGGTTCTGCTACGAATCTTCTTTTGGTTCTACTTTCTGGCTTCATCTTCCTTTTGCTTTTGATTGATAGTCTGGTCTCTTTCAGTTTTGTCTCTGCACGCCCGCATTCCAGCACGCTTGGCATCTGTCCGGCTGCGCAATGTCTCTTTGTTCGTGCCTTCACCTACTGCCGCTCTCATCTGCTCGATGGCCGTCAATGATCGCTCGCTCTTTGTCTTCGTCTCCTTTGGTGGAGCTCGGCATGTCGTTGTCAGACATGGTCAAAACCGTCCTCGAGATGGCGCTCATCTGCCTTCTCTACGTAAAGCGGCATCATGCGTTTTGGACTCAGTGTTTCTCCTGTGGCTTTAGTAGCCTGCAGCTTCTTCAGTGTTGCATCTGTGCAGGCTGATGTCAACATTGACAGAGCCAGCGATGCCGCTAAGGTATTGATGCAATGGTATGACTGGAACAGCGGGATATGGCACTCGACCGGCTGGTGGAATCAAGCAAACTGTCTTCAAGCGCTTGCAGACTTACAAGGGGCTTGCCCGGAATGTCACTTGACTGGTAAGTACTAAGTATCCAGCAATATGTCGTAGCTCTTGTTGACAGGATTCAGACAAGGTATGGTCTACAACGTTTACGAAGGCTCAGACAATCGGAAGCAAATGGACAAATTTCACGAACGACTACTATGACGATGATGGTTGGTGGGCACTAGCCTGGATCCGAGCCTACGATGTCGTCGGCAACAAGAAGTACCTCGCGATGGCCGACCACATCTTCAACGTCCTGGTCAGCACCGCGGCGAATGCCACATGCGGAGGAATCTACTGGCGCCAACACGCTCCACAGCTCAACACTGCCATCTCCAACGCCCTCTTCATCAGCACTGCCGCCCACCTCGCCAACCGCATCCCCGAGCGCAAAAACTATTACCTCTCCTGGGCCAAGAAGAACTGGGAGTGGTTCGAGAAAGCCGGCAACATCCGCTCCCACTGGCTCGTCCAAGACGCGCTCAACACCGAGCCAGGCCAGAACTGCAAACCGCAGGGCGGCTACTACACCTACAACCAAGGCGTCATCCTAGGCGCGCTCATCGAGCTGAACCGCGCACACCCCAACAAGACGTACCTGAAAACGGCGAACAAGATCGCCACTGCCGCCATCAACCTCCTGACCGACCCTCAGAAGATCATTCACGAAGGCGGCGAAAACCGCACGGGGCAGCCGGACATGGGCCCCGACGGCGCGACCTTCAAGGGCGTCTTCATGCGCAACATCGGACGTCTGCAAGCGGAGACGGGCAGCGAGGTATACCGCGACTTCATCAAGCGCAACGCGGACAGTATCTGGGCAAACGGACGGAATCAGACGACCGGCGGCATCGGATGCAATTTCGCCGGCCCGCCGCTGAAGTGCAAAGGTGGGATCAACGCCGCAACGCACCAGTCCGGTCTGGACGCGCTGGTGGCGGCGATCGTGGCCAAGGCGGGTGCGGAGAGTGTTGTGGCGCCGCCGGCGACGGCGACGGCGACGGGGACGGGGACGGGGACGAAGGCTACGAGTACGTCGGTCAAGATGAGTGTGTCGCAGCCGTCGAGTCCGATTGTGACGAGTGTGAAGCAGTTTAAGAGTTGTCCGGCGGATAATGGGACGGTTGTCAGGGCCGATTCGGGGGATGAGTTTGTGGTCGAGTGTAATGTTGATCACGGCGGGTTTGATCTGCCGAGTACGGTCAAGGCGAAGAACCCGGTCATGGTTAGTAGGTTGCAGGATTGTATTGAGGCGTGCTCGGATACGGTGGGGTGTAAGGCGGCCAGCTTGAGTGCTGGGTATGCTTGTTATTTGAAGAGTGGGGTTGGGAGTGCGAGGGGGAGTGGGCATGTGCATAGTGCCAGATTAGTGAAGGAGGTGGCGAAACGGGATGCTGGGGAGGTGGATGGTGATGAGGGGTTTGAGGATGAGGAAGATTCCGACAGCTTCGAAAGGAGAGGTGTCGCCGATGGTGCGCAAGGCGACGTCCAATATTACGATGATGAGGAGGCCCCGCAGGATAGTGCGTTCGACAGCGTCGAGAGGAGGGACATCTCTGAGGGCGATGAGGATGATGTCGAGGTTGAAGGAGATGACGAACTTCCTCAATCCAACGTGTTCGACGACGTCGAAAGGAGGGATGTCGCCTACGATGATTCTAAAGACACAACCGAGGAGCGCGACGAGTCCGAGGCTCCGCAGCCCAACGTCTTCGACAACGTGGAGAAGAGAGACGTAACAGATGAAGAAGAGGCCGTCGAAGTACGTGACGACTCGGAAGACCCACAACCCGACGCTTTCGACAGCGACAGCGACGACCTCGAAAGGCGAGATATCTCCGAAAACGACGACGACGACTATATAGACACCACGGAGTACCGCGAAGAGTCTGAACTACCGCAACTCAACGTCTTCGATCGCCGCTCCCCCGACGACGTAGCTGATCTGGACGAGATGGCATCAGAAGACTCATACTTCGCCAGGCGGTCTGAGGAGCAGATTGGTGAGGTTGATGACATTGAGTCCGGGGGCGAGTATAGTCCATTCACTGACCGAGAGGCAAAGAAGAGGGATGAGGCGTACTTAAAGTACATGGGGGATAAGAGATCCAAGATGCCGAAGCCGATGAAGAAGGTTGGAGGGTGGAAGGCTTGGTTTGGTGGAAGAGGGGATGCTTAGATCAGGCCTGGGTTCTCCTGGACTTGTGGTTCCCGTGTTACGGTTCTGTCGAAATTTAGGTATTCTGTTCTATTCCTTGCTTGCTTCATGGAGACCTCTTGCCACCAGTTGCTCCCATAACTATGAACCCCGTAGCCTCGTAATTCTTGAATGAGCGCATAGTAATGTCAGTGGGTCTCTGAATCTCTTTCAGGCCGAGCGTCACAAGAGCGAAGAATGGTGCGCTGAAGGAAAAGGGTTGCAATTACACCATTGCAGAGCAAACACGACCAAGATCAGAGTCCTAGCAATCATCCAGCTCATCCAGCTCATCCACTCTTCCTCCAAATCATCCCCACCTATCCCCTCATCCCCTCGAACCCATCCTTCCTCCCCTACCCGCCTCCAAACCACCTCCCCACAACCCACACCGGCCACAACGCCGTCCGCGCCCCCTCTCTCACAGCATCGAGCAGCACCCACGCCACAACGGCCATATACACCAGCACACCCACCTTGACGCCAAAGACGCACCATTCGCGGCGCGCGGAGAGGTACTCGACGGCGATGTTGAGGAGGGAGAAGAGTGCGTTGAGGAGGTGGAGGGGATCTGCTTGTGCTGAATCAACAGGTGCGGAGGCGGTGAAGGCGGGTTTGGGAGGACTGGGGCTGGTGGGTTTGATGATGGCTGCGTGGTTGGTGTCTGAAGCGGAAAGGATGTGCTCAATCTTCGCGGCTTCGTCCAAGGCAGGAGCGGTCTTGGTGGAAGTGTAGGGAGGCCGGTGTATACGGAGCGCGTGCGGCGTTGCGGATTGCTACGTAATCATCTGTGTAAGCAAAAAGCATTCCTCAGTTTTGGACACATGCGTAGAAACTTACATCGGAATGCATCCGCATTGCTCGCATCCTCCTTTGCGCTGGCGTCGGCGAGAGTGCCGGCGGCTTCGGCTGCGGAGCCCCCAAGATGATGCCTGCCTCTGCGTTGGCAGTAGCAGGGGATATGGGACCAGAAAGTTTCCGCATGTGGATATTGTGGTAGTCTGGATCCAGAGAGGGTGCCGCAGTCGTGTTGGGGAAGCGGCCTTCCCTGTGCTTTCGAAGTGGGACTGGACCGGAGTGGCTCCTGGCAACCGGCTTCCGTGCTATTCTGGCAGTGTGGCCGTGCTTCACCGGTGAGATGCCTTCTAACTCGACGAGCCGTGGCCGCTGAGCTGCTTCGGGAGATCGTGTGTAGATTGGACTGCCTGGCAGTGACTCGGGATATGCGCCTGATACTGCTGGCGGGAGGCCGTACTCCTGGCTTGAAAGCCGTCGAGACTTACGCTCATAGTAGTTATACGCAGCGATTTGATCCGAGCAGACCTGCTGGATCCCTGGATGCTCGACATCGTAAGATGCTGCTGCGCCATTGTCACGCTTGGTTCGTTGCTTTACGGGAAGGAAGAAAACGTCATCGTCTTCCTCACTCGGTGAAGCAGAGAATGTAAGCGGTGGCGTCGTAGACGTTGATCTATACTTGACGACTCCATCCTTGCCATTCTCGTCTGGCTCAACCCACCAGCTCTGCTCATCATATTGCCATCGCTGTGAGGCTTTGCGGTGCCGCTCCGATGCACATCGGGCGGAGCAGATATGCGTACTCAGCGCTGAATGTAGAGGGGAGTAGAGTGCAAGCGCTTCACCTGGGGATAGAGGTGTTCGGACTTTGCGCTCAGGATTGACGGATGGACTCTGAGGTCTAGGCCGAGTATCAGTTTTGATATGGTGGAGGTGCTCGGATGATGCGGGAAGAGCGTGAACGGTAGCCATTGGTGAGGCTTGACAATATCGTGATAGTGAAGATAGTTGAATAGATGAGCAGGGTGAGACGAGGGACGATGATGACATGAAGATACAGAAATTGAGGAGGCCAACGACCAAAGGAATGCAAATGCTTCGGAATGCACTTCTACCACCCCAGCAACGACGCGGGATACCTTTTCTGGACGCAATTGACTTCATCTGAGTTACGGCTCTATAGATTGTCCTGAGTAAAGATCCAAAGTGCGAGTTTGTGTCGCACTAGCAGCCCAATAAGACCACAAGCCGTCTGAAAGGCGACAAGGGTCGTACACAGCATATCTTCCCGCATGGGTCCAAACCAGACCAGCCACAAGTTGATAAGGGTAAAATTGGTGGACTGGATAACTCTTCCCTCATCATTTTTTACAACTTTCAACAGCATTAGCTTGTCCATCAGCTTCATTACAGTTTCCACAGGCGTCCTCAATGGTTTTTCGAACTTGGCCACACTGGGTTCCAACAAACCCGTCCTTGCGTTGAATTTGGGCATTCTATGCCGCGGACATGGTACCAGATGGAACAATTGTGGAGCCGAGTAGATCGCATTGAAGATCTGAGGGAGCAGTAGAAGGAACAGTGTCTTCGAGAAGTGGCCGAGAATACCTACCACGACAAACACCATGCCCGCAAAGTAGCAGTAGGTGTCGCCTACAAAGACCCTCGCTGGATACCAATTGTGCCACCAGAGTGCCAACGATACGCCCGTAAAAGGTAGGAGAAGGTAAAGCGAGAACAGGTGCGAGTCCGTGGCTGGATGCGGGTATGGAGTGAACGGCGAGAGATAGAAAGCGTCATTCAGCATGATAAGCAGTGCTATGACAATGCTTTGGCTGACCTCAATGCCATTTACGCCCGCGAATATGTTGATGCTGTTCGGACAGAAAATGGCAAAGGCGGCCATGTATCCGTAGTATAGCCATCCTAGGTCGAAGAGTTCACCCAGATAGCTGCGTAGGGGTGTAGGTATGACGATCTGAGTCACCCCGAAATCGACAAAGTATACGATGAGCATCGGTATGGCAGAGAAGGCGGGTATGAGGATCTTGTGGCGCCATCGAATGTCGAAGAGATCGTCTCCGATTCCGAGGATGAGGGCAGACTGGAGGGAGAGAATCGCCGACAGGAAAGAGGAAAGCTATGATAAACCAGGTGTTAGCGGGTTTCTTACGACAACGAGTTTATAGACGGTCATACCTTGTTGTGCGGAAACCGGTGGAGGAAGCGTCCAGTCTCAACCTGGTAGAGCTGCTCAATGATATACTCTCGGTTTCCACCACCGGATGTTGCGGCTACAATCTCCTTGTAGAAGGGAAATGGAATGAAGATGGTGATGATAAGAAGGTATACGACGCCGCAAATGGCTCCCATGCACTCTGGTCTGGAAGATATCAGCGATCCACTTCACTTTCGGAGGCTCGACAGGTGCCTACACACAATTCTATAGCATGCTTCTTGGATAGATCTTTCCCTTTCAGACCTGCCCTCATGAATGTACTCCCAAGCCATCTGATCAAACAGAAAGTGAAGCAAAAGGCCAGACCACTAAAAGCCAATGATGCGATCAATGGTTCGCCGTCGCCATGGAAGGTGTTTGCTATGATGCCGACGCATGCTGCAAACAAAGAAAGAAGTGAGAGCGTCTCAGTCTTGCTGAGGTTTCCACTCATCCTTGCGACAACCCCGAAATCCAGACAAAGTCGTCAATACATTGTGCAATATCAAAGTTGACGTCGTGGCCTTTTCTTAAATCGCGTAACTCTTAAACCCCCCCGTCCGTAATTCATCAGCACGTGCCAATTCGCGTCGCGCGAGACGGTAGCACTAAACTGACGGATAACAAACGCCACGAGCACCGATACCACATTCGGAGCCATGGCTGACTCGCAGAACAACGACGACGACAACGAGTCCGTCCAGGACATTCTCAATTCTGTAAACCGCCGACTCTTTCGTCCAGACTTCCTTCGCCAGCTCTCCACCTCCCAGCTTCCAAGCCAGGCCACGTCTGAGAGTTCGCTATCCCCGGGAGAGCCGCCGCCAGGGGCCTCTGAAGCATCACGCGATAACGCTTTTCGCCAGGATGGCCTCCTTTCGGGCACGCAACATGTGAATCAATCAATTCAATATCGCGAATTTGCCGTAGAGGCATTAGATGCTCTTGAGCTGCAAGCGACTGACGAGGTAGAAGCCGCCTTTATCTGGGCGAGGGAGCAATTCGCCAAGATGGCCAGCGAGAGTACCATTTCAACAATAGATCATGGCCATAAAGACCTCGTCCTGGCGGTCGATTTCGACTTCTATGGTATACGGATGGTCACTGCCGGCGCTGACCACAAGCTGAAGCTTTGGGATAGAAAGGAAGATACCTGGGTCTTGACGGATACTTGGAAGGCACACGATGCTGAAATTACAGATGTAAGTCAACCCGATGAAACGTTTGAGCAGCATCTGACAAGCTTCGGAAACAGGTCAAATGGAACGGACCCTTCAGCGGTCAAGTCATTGGCAGCATCGGCGAAGATGGACGCTTCAAACTCTGGCAGGAAGACGTCCTGGAGCCACCCAACTCCGGACGTCGCTTCAAACTCATTTCCAACCTAAAGTCCGAGACAAAGGTCCCATTCATGTCCCTCGACTTCAAAAACATCATGACCGAAACCTACGTTGCCGTCATTACACGTGACGGCTATCTCAGCATCCTCGAGCCTACAGAGCAAGACCGACTATCTGAATGGCACGTCCTCCATTCCCGCCATGTCTGTGCCACCCCATCCCGCCAAGACGAGGCAAGCTTCAGAGTCTGTTTCCACCATGAGAAGGCACCTTGTTACCCAGCCGTCGTCGCAGGCCTGGACAAGAAAGCTATCAGTCTCGCAGTCGCAGCCATGGACATCGTCAAAATCTACCGCACAGACAGCCAGCGACGCGTCTACCTCGCCGTAGAGTTGACCGGCGCCCGCAACCTCGTTCGCGACGTGTCCTGGGCCGGAGGCGCCACCCGAGGCTACGATTTAGTCGCTACAGCGAGCAAGGACGGTTGCATCCGCATCTACGAAATGCACTATCCGAGTCCCGACGAGAATCCCTTGAAGCCTCTACCGACCAGCGGCGTACAAGTCCCAGAAATTGTGGAGCCGCCGAACTCACCTCGAGGTAGGGGCAGCGCGAGGAGCAACCTAACCACCAGCCTGGCAAGCGGACGCGCAGGCTCTATCGTAGAGAGCCAAGACGAAGCCACAACCCCGGGAAAAGTCAAACACGTGGTCAAGAAGGTCGCAGAGATTGCCGGCGAGCACGGCGGTGCGGTGTGGAGGGTCAAGTTTTCTCCGCGCGGTCAGTATGAATTCCATCTCCCAAGACGAGTGAGCGACTTTCGTTAATGGATTGAACGCAGGTGACGTTCTGGCGTCTACCGGCGACGATGGAACCACACGTATCTGGCGCAAGGCGCTTACAGGCAAGTGGCTCGAGGCCTGCGAGGTCGAGATCGAGGATGATGAGCAGTGAATGGACGACTACTGCAACAAATCACCGGATCCAACATTACACATGGTCTCTTGAAGGACTCCGGACGGATCTTTCGAATTCGCGGTCGCCAAATCAATCGGCGGGCATACATCATACTGTACGAGTACAAACTACGCGGAGACTTGAATCGTAGACGGAGCGAACGCCCCGCGAAGCAGACACGCACCTCCACAACCTCATGGACGCGGAGTAAAGTGTTTCGAAATGCCTGCGTTCAAAGCTTTCTCAGACAAAGAAAGGCAGGTGGCCATTGCAACTGCAGATATTATGCGCCCCAACGTACGACCCTTCTCCCCTCTTGTATCAGCCATGAACGGTCGCGTTGTGCAAACAGTGCTGGAGCTGACTTGTGGGCGCAGTAGAAGAACAACAGGCGAACGCAGTCATCTTGACGTGGTGTTTCTCAACCTTGCCGCAACACGTAGACGGTTTTCCAGTAAATGGGTCAAGGAGTTTAGTCTGAATTATGGGGCGGGCACACTGAGTTGTACCATACCACGATGAATGAGTTAGCAATGGAGGAAGTGCAACCATCTAGTATAGGAGATGGTAAAGTGGGATTTGCAGCTCTTGCAAGTAGTAGTTATGCTGAACCAGAATGCAGCAGAGCAACCATCAAAACCTTCCGAATCTCACACCTTCTGGATATCATATCGTCGTTGAGCCCGTAACGTGCATACAACTCATTGAAACCCGGTCGCCTTCATCATCACGCCAGCCATCATCACTCTCAGCCAATGCTTTCAATGCGTTCGAGTAACCCCGTCATAGCGGCATCAGCCTCCTCCAGCAGCGCCTGCATCGCAAGCAAATCATGCGTCAAACTCGCCGCCGTTGCTGCCGCTTCCTCACCGTCAGCCGTGCCTTCCGCTTACGGACGCGGGAAGAAGAGGCGCGCTTACTGCCTGGGCCCGTCACCTCCTTGCCCTCCTCCCCATGCCCCTCCTCTCCGTCCTCACCATCCTTCCCCTCATCACCCTCCTCCTTCTCTTCCTTTGGCAGCACAAGCGTCTTCTCAACCGCGTCCTTCAACCCTCCAAACAACGCCTCCGCCCTCCCATGCTTAGCACACCCGCCACAAACCCCCTTGCCCAACTCAAACTCCACCTTCGCCAACCCCCGCATTTCCAACAACGCCACATTCACCGGGAAACACGTCAGCAACTCGCTCGCGCTCGGCATTCTTCTGATCAGCCGTCCTCCGCGGCTGCCGTCGATGTTAGGCAATTCCGCCATGAGACACCCGCCCCCTTTGATCGTCAATTCCTTGAGGTTGGTGCAGCGCTGCGCTAGCAAACGCAGGCCACGGATCGTGTCTTCGCCGCCCGTTGGCGTTGTCGTTGTCGTTGTCGTTGACGTAATCGTGGACGTAGCAGTCTCGGCGTCCTCACCACCACCACCACCACCACCACCACCGCCACCATGAGCAGCACCGCCAATAACACGCCAGCGCTCCGTAAACCTAAACTCCGTGACCCTAACCCTCTGCACGTGCCCCAGCGCCTCTGGCGCAATGCTCACCATGAACGCCTCGAGGCTGCTACGCGCGCTGAGCACGATGAGCGCGGAGGAGAAGATGAGGGAGAGGGATTCGTGGCGGATTTGGCGGTTCAGGTGCATGCAGTGCCAGAAGGAGCGGCGGGAGGTGTCGAGGATGGAGAGGATTCTCTCGTCGTCGTCGGAACAGGACGAGGAGGTGGAGGGGATCAGGTAATCGTAGATGCGGTTCCGGAGTTCGGCGGGGAGGGTGAGGAAGGGGAAAGTGGAGAGTTGGCGGGTTCGGGCGCTGCGGGTTGTGGGAGCCATAGTTGATAGATAATGGTGAACCGTTTTTGATTTGGTCGAGCTTCTTGTTTTGTTGTTCGGTTGATGTGAAGTTCTAGAGGTCACGGTCAGCAGAATTCCATTATATTACGTAGGTGTCAATCTTACGAAATGTTGAAGGCACGTAGCTAAAAAGAGAGCAGTAGCGACCTGATGTATTGTATCATAGAGCTTCTGCAGCTTCAGTCTAGACTTGGAGCAAACAGCGGAAGGAGAGTGTTTGCCGATGCTCAGAGCAAGAGTTTGGTTGTGGTGAAAGTGATGTGGATAGATGTAGTGGGACCGTTTGGCTGTTGTGGTGCCTTCTTCATCACATGACGGTTAACCGCGGCACGCGCGCCTATTGTTGGGTCATGCTTCCATTTTATGGACTTTCTACGGCATGACAAGCTGAAAGAACATAAGCAGAGGCCAGAAACTGTCGCCAAAGCTGTCACTGAAGCTGTCACCAAAGCGGTGTTCCGACGAATGGCTTCCAGCCGAATCAGCGCGTTCTCTGCTTTGCTGCGAGTCCTTCCATACTGATCTAGCATTTGTGCAGCCAGCTTCTTCATCATTTGGTGAGCCGCTACTTCTGATGCTTTATCTTTCTCCTTCCCGACACTGCCTGGATGCAATCTTGGTAAAGTGTTTGGACAGATAGTGGTATGCTTAGCGACCAGCCAACTGATTTGTTGCGCGATGCTGTGAGTGCTCGGCGATAAATGACTTGATTATAGTCGTAAAGAAGCCATACATTGCTTCGGAAGTCTTGATCGACGGGTGTCTTTCCGGTAGGTAGGCCGCAGTAGAACCGGTTAATGTTAGGTCAGTGTCGGCGAGCGCATGGGAAGGATGTTGTGTGTAGTTCAGTGTCTTGCGATCTTCACTTTAGCACAAGCTTCTCCAGACTTCCATCCACGATAGGCAACAAGTTGGCCAACCGGTTCGGGTCGCGCATCGCTTCCGGTCCAGTCTCGCCCTGCATCATGAGCTTGTGCTTGACCGCTTCATATTTCTCTTCCCGTGCCAAATACTCCCTAGTAACTTCGCATGTTCCGAATTCCACGAACACTCTGGTATCGCGTATCCGAAAGAGGACATCGTCTAATCTCATGAAAAACCGGCACAGCAGCAGCAATCGCGCCGGCATGATGCGGACCTTGCAGGAGAGCATGGTGATGCCGTTGTCTGCTAGCTCATCCTCGTACAGTATTAACTCGTCGAAGAATAAGATTGGATCGGGTCGCTTGAGCAGCTCTAAGGGGATGGACGTTTCCGTAGGCTCAAACGCTGGCGCTCCAGAGACAGTTCCCTTGTAGTCCGTACTGTAAGACCAGTCGAACGGCTTGACAACCTCCTTGATGTCGTCGGAATGGTTCTGTCTACAACCATTAGCCCCTGGATGCAATCTGATTCTACGGAAGCTTTCCATTACCTGCTCTGATGCCACTCCTTTGAATATGCTACCTTCAGCTCTGTACCTTTCTTGTCTACCCGATCAAGCGCATCAAAAGCATTGAATTCGATACTCCAGTTCTTGTCGGGATACTCAATGCGCGCTACGTTGTCGCCGAAGATCATTTCTGGGGGAGCTATTCCAAGCTTGCTCGTCATCTCCTCGATTGGGCCAGCTTTGAGAATGGGCAGCTTTCGCGTGGTGATTGTGAAGCCATGTTGCTTGAACGTACGACCCTCATCCATATTTGTGAACTTGATTATGTCTTGAGCGTGACGAATGAGACAATGGCTTTCCGACCTTGAAGCTCCAAAGCTAGGTTTTGTGTCGTCACACGTGCTTCCGAGCCAGCCCTACGCGTCTGGACCCTGAATCGGGATCGTCTCATGACTCGCGCGTTATCACGAGCCCAGGAATTTCTCCAGTTTCCGTCCGATGCTTCGCCTTCACCTTCGCCATCCACCACGCAAGCTCTGGCAGCCTTACCACAATTAGTCAATCAGACTAACGCCCTCACTATACATGAACATCCTCCTTCGCCCGCCGCTATGCCTACTCCTCTATCCTCTTCAACCCCCGATCCTACTGAGCACGCAACATCCTACACCACCATGTCCGTAGGCGATGTCGAAGCCATCGGCTCCCACTGCCAAATGGCCTTCTGCGGCCAACTCGACTTGCTCCCATTCCGCTGTGAATCCTGCAAAGGCACATTCTGCCTCGACCACCGTAGCGAAACCGCACACTCCTGCCCTCACGCCGGCGAATGGGCGCGGCGGCGGGCGAACCTACAGAACCAGCATTCCTCCTCTACACCATCTGCGAAACCAAACATCCTGAGCCATGAAAAGCAGTGCTCGAGTCCAAGCTGCAAGACGCTGATCGACACGCCGCTCACGCCAGGCATACACTGCGCGAGTTGCAACCGGAGTTACTGCCTCAAGCACCGCATGAAAGAAGAGCACGACTGCGCGAAACTAGTGCCCATCGGCGCACGCCCGCAATCCCAGCTCGACCGCGCCCAATCCGCTCTCGACAAGCTGCGAGCTTGGGGCGCGGGCAAGAAGGCCGCAGCGTCCGCCTCGCAGGGTCAGACGTCCAGGACCGCCGGCTCCGGCTCCGGCTCACCCTCTTCTTCCATAACAGCAGGCCTACGCAAGACCGTCAGCAGGGGCATCTCAGGCAACATGTCCTCCGGCGGCAGTGGCGGCGCGCGTAAGACAACCGCCCTCGCAGACCTCAACGCCCTGAAACGCACCGCAAAGGGCGACGACAAAATCCCTCTTGACAAGCGCATATACCTGCACGTCGAAGCCTCGGCCGATACCACGACCGCCAAGTTCCCCACGGGCAACTTCTTCTACAGCACCGAGTGGAGCGTGGGTCGGGTGCTGGACGCCGCGGCCAAGAGCCTGCAGGTGCAGAATGTGAACAACAGGGTTGAGGGCGAGGATCAGAGACTTAGAGTCTTTCATGTCGAGGGAGGGAGGCTGTTGGAGTTTTCGGAGAGGTTGGGGAAGAGTGTCGGGAGTGGGAATACGGTGGTGTTGTTGAGGGGCGTGGGGCCTGCGGTGCCGGACTTGATTGAGGCGTGAGGTCTTTTTCAGGGTTTGACATCGTTCGTCAAGGAAGCCGAAGGTGAGGGAGCGGATGTTTGTTCTTAGGCATAGCATTGGCGTTCGATACCTCTGGAATTGCTGCGTATATTAGCGTCTGATATTGCCAGATTGTCACCTTTGATGCGTCACGTGCTGAGGGCGGTCGAACACCGAACACTAACAGGGGTCGTTGGGTAATCAAGCCAAACACACCCTACAGTGCACTCGGCTTCGAAGCTAGAAGACTAATCTTGTCCGTTGATCTTATTGTTTCATCAATGCTTCTTCCTCCATAGGTATGAAGCTCTAAATCTATGGTCGTGACGCTATGCCCGCTGCTTCACGCATGCTCAAGCCTCCCTCGTCGCCTTGCCATAGTATTCCTCCAACCCCTTTACCTTCTCCTCACTTATCCCCGTTACAGTCTCCGGTTTTTGCGCGCCGTCGCCATTTCGCTGTCCGTCCCCGTTCGTGACCGGCCTCTCCCTGCCGGCCCAATATTCCTCTCTCTCCCTCAACACCGCATCCGACCATTCCCTGACCTCCGGCAGTACGATCTTCTTCGCCACCCACGAAAATTCGCCCAGATCGATCCTGCCCCCATGACTCCTCTCATACTCCACCATCTGCAGTATCAGCTCCATCTTGTCCACGTCATGCACAAAGCAGCTCTCCTCCGTCACCCCGTCCTCGTACTCCTGCCACAGCTGCCTGACCTCCTCCCCCGCCAGCCCGCCACCCACTTTCCCCAAAAGCCCGGAGCAGATATAGTCCATCGTCTCGGCCTCGCGTCTATTCTTCTCGCTCTTCAGCACGCCATCCACGGGCGTGATATCCCCGACCAGCGACTCCGCCATGTCGTGGACCAGCGCCATCTTCGTGCAGCGCGGGACGTCGAGGCGCGAGGAGAGCGAGGCGGGAGCGAGCATGGTGAGGATGGACATGCGGTACATATGGTCCGCGATGGATTCCCCGTGGTTGATGCCGAAGCGGCGCCAGCCTTCACGCTTGGTGGTCTTGAGGCGCTCGAGGAGGTGGAAGAAGGGGACCGGTGAGGGGGTGCTTGTTTGGGGGCGATGGGGGAGGTCTTTCAGTACTGTTTAGAAGGAGAAAATACGTTAGTGGTGGGGTTTTTAGAGAGGGAGCTGTCGTCGTGGGTGGACGTACCGGTTTCGGGTGTCCAGTGAGTGTTTTGCGCTTCGTTGGCAGTGAGGAGGCCGGAGTCTGATTCTGATACGATGTTAGTGGATTTGACGGTGACTAGTCGTCTTTAAGCTCTTACGAGGAGGCGCATTGGTCTGAACCGCGTCTTCTAACATGACTGCGGCGGTCTGTTTTGGTTGTGGCGGGCAGGTGAACGGGTGAGAGCTGGCAGTGGGTGATGGGTATACAGTGAAGGAGACTGTGTAGTTGAAGTGTTGGCACGGAAGAAGAAAGATGTAAGAGTAAGCGGAGGATGTTTGTATGAGAGGCAGGAATCAGTTGTTCAATGTCTGGTGTCTTGCAGGTTGTCACTGTTTCCGTTTCCGTTTCCGTTTCCGTTTCCGTCCATCTCTGACTTTCGCAAGACTCACGCCTTCCGATTGGTCAAAGCGCCGCAATGTTACTTCCGATGCATGTTCCTGCATGAGGGAAACACACAACACAATCACACACACACACACACACACACATACTCTATTCTCCGCAGACAGTGTAAACTCAACTCCACAAGAATGATGGGTATACAATGAAGCAATGTCCCGTCCACAATCCGCCATCTATCCCACAATAGTGCACCACCCAGCACTCCCGAAACCCTCCAACACCATCACCCTTCTCCTTACAAACCTCCGCCTCCTCGACCTCGACCGCCGCCACGACTGGCCCAACATCACCGCCTCCTCCCTCGGATCCAGGTCGGCCGACCAAAAGCACCGCGTCAAATGCACAGAATGGGCGCTCTACCGCCTCTTCGAACTCTGGGACCTGAGCGAAACACGCGACAGACTCGCGCCGTTCTTTCCTCCGCTCGAGCCGCTGCAAAGTCTAAACCTGAGAGCAGCGTTATACAGATGTTTGAACGGCTTGAAGAAGAACGGCGTTCTGGGCCGGGAGATTATCTTGAGGAAGACGATGCTGGACGAGTGCAAGGATGAGAAGCTGTTTGATATTGTGCTGAGTTTCTCAACTGCGGTGTTGAAGAAGGGGTTGGCTGGACAGAGCAGGAGGAGGAAGGAATGTCCTACGGTGGTGAGGAGGTTGGTGCTGACTGGGAGGCTTGGGGCAGGGGAGAGGGAGTCTTTGCTGCCGCTGGCGGTTGCGCATAAGGCGTCGTTGAATGCTGTGTTGAGAAGGAAGGAGGCCAAACACGCGCAGTACTTACGTTTTGCGGAGGAGCTGCATGCGAACAGCGAGGAGTTGGATGTTAGGTCAGATGCGTGCAGGGTACCGCACGAGCAGAATGGCAAGGCAGTGTCCAATGACGACATTGTGCACGTTAGGAAGCAAGTGCAAGAGAACTGGGTGGGCAACGGAGCATGGGTGGATGTCTTGTTGTACGGCGATGAGACTGAAGCTGGTGGCTCATCTTTCAAGCGCCCCTTCCACGAAGTCTGGTCCGAACTCAAAGACGGAACATCACAACAAGAATCAGGCGAGTTCGGTCTACTGCGCGAGCTGAAGGCTAGAGTGCAAGAGCAGAGAAGTAGGCTGCAGCAATGGAAAGGGTTTCAGGCCGAACTCCAAACGTCCAGGGAACCAACAATCAGATCCGACATGTCTGCTGCAGCCAGGAACGAGAAGGTCGCTTTTCTGAAATTCGACAAGCATCAGCACATCAAGATTGGCAGCGTCAGAAACGATATCGAAGATACATCAGCTTCTCGAACACGCCCTTCCGACTACAATGCGAGATGTGGTGCTGTTTTGGACATGATGAATGAAGAGCTACTCAAGGCATCTTCAAGGCGTCGTGAGCCGCGAAAGTCCGACCAGCCGATACTTTCAGAGGCGCTACCCACTCCGTTCATGTCCAAACGAAGGACGCCTACCAGAACGAACAGCGACAGGGCGGTTCCTGCAAGCCCGAGTGCGACGTTGAACGCCTCGACATCAGGAAATGGCAGACTCAATGGGTCACGAGAGTCTGAATATTCCACAGCCTCAGACGCAGACTCCACCAGCGCTGGAGCAGAGCAAAGAATTGAGAGCGAGAACGACCTTCTACAACAAACCTCACCATCATTCACCAACAGCGACACAGCCTCTAGTTCTCCTACCTCCCGCAGACTCTCACCCACCCCCTCACGACCCGAAACCCTCCGAACCCTCTCCCCCTCCTCCCTCGCATCCTCATCCTCCCCTACTCCAGTTTCAGCAACCACCACCACAACGAGCGCCGAATCCCACCTAGCAGCCCAAATCATCTCCTCCCTCTCCGCCACCACCCCTTCACCAACAAAGAAACTCCGGCCCCTCTCCCTCGCCGAACGGACCCGAATGTCCATCGCCAGGACGACGAGTGAGAGCAGTAGTATCCCACAGCTCCCGTCAGCACTCGACTTGGAAAACTCTCCCTCTCCCACGACATCTCACTCCCCAACGACGTCCCCGTCCCCGTCGTCCCCGTTGTCCCCGTCCATGAAAGCAGAGGAGCGGCAGGACTACGTGCAGCAACTGCAGACCACCTTCAACCGGCGCGCGAGTCTGTTAGAGCGGACGAGGCAGAGCATGTCGCTTTTGCCTGCGCCACCCGCTCAAGCCGGCGCAGCCGCAGCCGCAGCTGAGTCCTCGCGGTCTAAAAGGCAGTCTGTCCGTCCGTCTCAACATCAGCATCAGCAGCATTTTCCCGTGAATCAGTTCGAGACGCCGATGGCGCGTAAACGCATCGCTTCTCCTTCTGCTTCCACCATCTTCAACGATGTCGTTGTCGTCGGCGTCGTCGAAGAGGAAGGGGAAGGTACCCCTGGTAGTGCTAGCGCTGCTGGTGGAGGTAGAGGTAAAGCGAAGACGGCCACGCCGACGGAGAAGCTGTTTAGTCCTGACGCTGGGTATGAGAGCGTGTTTAAGAGTCGGCCTAAGATTGCGGTGAGTCCTCCCACGGCCACGGCGGATGCGGAGACGGGGACGGGGACGGGTGGTGTGGTCGGGGAGGGTGAGGGCGCGGTGACGGGAGGGACGGGGAGAAGGAGCTTGGATGCTGTTTTGGGGGATGGGGGTTTGTGGGATGGCGGGGACGGCAGTCCTCTTGAGAAGAGGGTGAGGCGGTAGAGGGGCTGGGACGAGATGGAAAGGGGGTAGGCTTTGGTAGAGCGTTTGGGAGTGAAGAGGAGTAGAAGGAGGCTTTTTTGTATGTCTAGCGGGGAGAATTCTTTTTTTTTTGTAGGTTCAGCAGTATACCCCCTATCAAGTGAATGACGAGTTTTTCCTGTGGCTTTTCAAGAAAGGCTGTCCGCGTGAATGTTGCGGCCCATTCTCTACGTCTGCTGTGCTTGCGACGGAAATGGCGCAAATGTATTTCTGCCACATTCGGATGAAACATCTCGAGCTCTTTGGTTGTGCGTTGTTGCCGTTTGGGCTGTGACCGGTATTGAGGCGTTTTAAATGTTGTATCGTATGTTACGCATTACCTGCAACACGGAGCGCTGCTCCCAAGCTATCCGTCTATTGTGTTGAAGGGGGAGGGGAAATGGTCGTGCGGTGGACGACTGTGGCGGTTGGGGCGTTGGAGGGTTTCGACCGCTAAGAAGATTTTGCTATCATAGTGAGGCCCTTCGGTCGTCTTCTTAGACACTTCTTTTTTTGAATCATGTTTGTGCCCTTGTACATGATTCTAGCAATAGTCAGAGTCCTGGTTACCTACGACCGTCATGGATAAAGGGTCGCTGCGACAAGAGCTGTGGCTCCGACCATTTGCCAATCACAGAGAGTGGCTCCGTTGGGAGATGGAGTGGAGGAAGGTAGTTGGCGTTGTGCTCGAAGGAGGGCGGCACTGTGAGAGATATGCGGCATGACTGATTGTGGAAGAATAGGTCGACTTTGATCGTACACACTAGACTCCATCGCATGTGCGTTACCAACGCGAATGCGGCTCACCCGAAACGCCAGAGTACTAGAAGCGACGGTAGAAAGGGGAAATAAGAATTCTCTTACATCTGTGGACAGCGAAGAAAGAAGGATGATGCATCGCAAACGGTCACGTCGAGGCGTAACGATCGATCGAGACGACAGAGTAGGAGATGTAACAGGAGTCCATACCACCGTCCATTGCCCGTTCCATGCGCCCGGCCAAAGCATGCCCAAAACGCCCCTCAGATCCATTGCTTTTCGTCGATCGGTGCGACAGTGAATGCGCTCCCGCGTGAGCCGGCAGCCGACATGGTCGTACAGAGGCTCAACTTCCGACCGCGCAGCCTCACACGACCTGTGTTGCAAAGGGGTTGATCAGGGACTCAAGGCACCGATATGGCGGTGGCGTTGATGCTGCGTGGGCGAGCTGGGCTGAGCTACGTGTCCGAGTCGCTGGAGCGCCATTTCGGCGGCGTCTTCTCGGGCTTGACCAACGTACTGTCCGTCGTACCAGAAGCGAGCGGGGACGACGATGCCTTGTACTTCGACGGAGCTTGACCATGCTGTGCGGCACCCTGATGGAAGGTTAGAGATAGAGAACAAGTAAAGATTGCCAAGAGGAGAGGAGGAGACCAGCGAGTGTGATAGAGGTTGACAGTGACAAGGCCCTTCTCATGCTGTCACATGCAGTCATCCAATGATGTGACAGCAATGGTATATTTTGCTTCGGGCAGTTACGCTAAAGGGGGAGGGAATGCTGAATTGCCAGGATGTAGAAACAGGTCTGGACTGACCTCGTCGATCTGAAGCAATCATGAAGACTGGTTGGCGCATACCCATAGCCGAGCAGACCTCTGGGTTGCATTAGTGAAAACCTAAGAAAAGCAAGTGCAGGTGCGTTAACAACGAACCTTGAAGCCTCAGCTCCCACGGGCCAGCCCTCTCGGTGGAAGAAGAAGCAGACTGAGCAGACATTGCGTGAATAGGATTGCGCTGATAATGGTATATTCGCTAGGACGTAACGGTACGAGAGCAAGCAAGACGAGCGGACAGAATAAAGACAACGCCTCTGACGTGCTCGTGGGGGTTGCCTGGAAGGATGGCTGGACTTTGTAGATGCAAGTGATGACCTTCTGGAAAACAAAGACGAATTTATAGAAGAGTCTACTTCCAATCCCAGTACGCGAGGCTACCAGAGAGCAGTGTTCCCTGAAAATTACACAGGAGACCCGAGAGGTAGGCAGCCGGAGTCATTTGACGGTGTGGAAACGAGAGCAAAGAAAGCAGACTGACGGATGCAACGGTGTTGGCAAGAGTGAGAGATAGGACGGGAGGGCGATTGCTGCGTTGGCCCGGTAAAAAGCCAAACTTCGCTCAAGCAGCATTGCGTCTTGTCAATCAAGTGAACGAAGCGTTCGCAGTGTGGATCGGAACGTATAGAACCCAACGCACTGGGGCGGCAAGGAAGGAATGGTCCGAGCCGTTGAACTGGGCTTACGCTGTCACTGAGATGCCAACGCAGATTGAAAGTGGATCAAGGTCCAGCGATTGCAGACGGGGCCAGGCCACTGGCGTTGGCGCTGCTTTTGCCGAACTGGCGGAGACTGGGAGGAGGTGGAAGAGTGTGCGTCTGCAATGAAATTGGTTGTGATGCACCCCGTTCGTCCTCCGGCGCCTCAAGGGTCTCGTGGTCGCTTGTCATTTGGAGAGGGAAAGTCTTCGACGATGTGGACATGAAGATGTGGCTAAAAACTCACACGATCTTAGCTGCAAGAGTGAGCTGGCCGGTCGGCGGGCCGTCGACGTGTCTATGTTCGACGGTACGTAAGGCGTGGAAGCCATGCCAGTCTATGATCTTTTTGGTCAAGCTGGAGACAAGCAAGCTGCTAGACTCACTCTGATGCAAGACATGCTAAGGGTCCGAAAGGTGGGCATGGGCACGCCGAATACCGTACGTTGTTTGTGAGGTCGGAGCGGTAAACGGGCTCTTTGCGGTCTATTCACAGTGGGTTTCACGGCAGTCAAGAGCGCATGTCAAGCCTGCATTTCGCGTGTCAGTCATGA
The DNA here is from genome assembly GCA_033119265.1 of Coniosporium uncinatum. Classification (NCBI taxonomy): domain Eukaryota; kingdom Fungi; phylum Ascomycota; class Dothideomycetes; genus Coniosporium; species Coniosporium uncinatum. Next base: position 28,046 of record JAWDJW010000002.1, read on the forward strand.
CGGAAGCCGACGGCTCCTTGCAGAGAGCCATTTCGCGGAGAATTGGCGCAGGCACTGCATTTTGACAACTTGCCGAGACCATGGTTGTTGGTATGTTGGATCACTTCACCTCGGGTTGAGGCTCTCTTAGTTGGAGCAAACTCGTGTAACGGAGCGAAGAGCATCAACGGGCACGCCTCATCAATAGTACGAAAGTGTTGGAACGTAGCCAAAAATCATCCTATACGTCGTGTGGATATACCAATGTACAAGCGTGCGTTCATCATTGTCGTTGAGGGTAGCGTCTCGCTGGACTGAGCAAACAGCGTAGCGCAAGCTGCCGAAGCCTCATCAATCATGACCCAATACAAACCCCATTCTCTGCATGCACCTCACCCCTACTCAATCGCTGATGCTGAGCTTGATCAAATGATACAAAGGGAGAATGTCGCGATAAGAATACACACCGAAGCCGAGTCACGACAGAACCACGTTGTGGTGTCACGGTAACAAGGCACCAAAGATGTACAAGAACACAAACATGCAGCTGTCCTTCCCCTGTATCGGATGGATAGGGCTACCAATCTTGTCAAGCTCCGGAGATCGTCGTTCTTCGAGTAAGCGCTGGTCGACGGGAGGAAGAGTGACTGTGTGTTGCGTCGGAGCGGTTGAACATTTCATTGATCAGTCGTTTTGGTCCGATGTACTCCACATTCATTCCAAATGAAGAGCTTCGAGGAAGGGGTATCAAGAAATATCGTCGCTTTCGAGAGTGGAATTGTCTCTTGACGCTATCATCGACCAAGGTCATCAAACCAGAAGACACGATGACTCTTTGGTACGTTAGTGCTGGCTCGTGGATTTGGAGTGGGCAGCGCTCACTCTGAAATATCTGGCGGACCATTGATGATGTTGTCATCGATGATCCGCATTGTATAAGGAAGAATCCAACCTCCCTTTGCGCGTTCTTCTGAAAGTTGCGCATCACTTAAATGCAGCGGATTCAGGCGAGCCTGTACGGCTTTACTATCCTCCCGAAGAAGATGGTATGTCACAATCTCATTCTCCCCATCAATCTTGATGTGGCGTCTCCAGCTGTATTTGATGCCCCAGTACTCAAATTCGTACCGTTTGCTGGAACCAGCTCCGCGTCGATGGAGATCCACATGGGCATAATTTGAAAACTCGAGGTTGATAGTGTTAGTCGGAGGTGTGGATGGCTCTGCGAGTGAGACGCTCTGCTCCTGTTCATCGTGGTCTTCTTCTGCTTCTTCCACGTCTTCATCTGGTGTGGAGCCGTAACCTGAGTCCTGCCGCGCCAGTGCTTGTACAGGCTGGGGTTCGCTCTTCGCTTTGAGCACAGCCAGTGCGCTGCTGAACGTCTTCTGAAGGGTTGGGCGCTTCGCTGCGGGCTTGCGATATCTTCGTGTTGAGTGGCATACCTCCCTGCCCGAGTCTCGGCAGTACCTACGCAGGGAGAACTGGCGGTTTCGTAGATCGTGCATACGGAGATGAAAGAGAGTTAGAGGCCTCGTCCTACCGCTCCGCGTGGTGATGTGTGCATCCACTCGCAAGTTCATGTTCCCATCTATGGTAGCATCATCATGCTGGATATACAATCTTTCCGATGTCGGAAACAGGTCAGCAAAGTCCTTAGGCGTTGCCGGAACAGCATCCGTGATATATCTAGCATGGTCGAATGTAGGGACGTCGAATTGCTGCCTTTGACCTTTCTCTGGCACTTCTTGTGTTGCTTCTGCGGAGAGAAAGGTGTCCAAAGATACCCGACTCCCTCCGATACACTGCACCGGAAGCGCTGCCCTATCGCTACCCTCCACCCTTCCATAGCATGTGTCGTGCTTTGCAAGCTGCGGTCGACAGCTGTGCTCCGTTGGCGCGGTGCTGTAGGATTGGTGTGATTGATGGGACTTGTTGCTTTGTCGAGAGGCTGCTGAACTGCGATCACTGCCTTCATCGTCGTGGCGCCATGCAACATGGCCGGACATTGTTGATGAGGATCAAGATGATATTCCAGCAATCATGCAAGTATTGACAAAGACCATGTGATACATGCAAAAGAGAACGGTCCGCTTGTCCAAAGGTAGACACGATGATCTCGGTAGTTTATGAGCATAGACAGACGAAGAGTGAATAGGCTTTGGTGGCTCCCGAATTGGAAGTCCAAGGGTATAAAGTATGTACGGAGGAGCTGCAGCAGTAAAGATGGGGCAAGTGGGACCAGGCGAACGGCGTGATGGGCGCTGTCAGGTCGCAAAGGCGTTAAGTCAACGGCTCGCCCTGCTATGCGTGAGATGAGCCATGCTTGGAGTCCTCGAGGGCGAACCTGCTCCCTGGTGGAGAGAATGCGCGTGATGAGAATGGGGTCTTCTCTGGAGAAGCCTCTCAGCCTTCACGCCGACTTGCTTTTTGCGCGAGGTGTGGGTGCACAGAACGAAAGAGTTTCGAATCACCCTCGGCCGTCTTATTGTCTGCGGTCCTTGCACTACTGCTGGCATCGCATCCTAGACATCGACGATGTTCATCAGGCCGTCCAATCGCGTCTTCCTCCCCCGAACTTCGCGTCCAGAACTCAAGCTTGGAAGCGCCCATTGCGCCCGCTGCGCCGAGATGGACGGGCGGCGAAGGCCCCGATTTACCAGCAACAAGCGTAACTCGCCCCATGCTGACAAGGAAGAGCTTCGCAGCGACTCAGACACCTTGCTCTGCAGGTTCACCCATCCTGGTGTTGTACTGTGCTGTAGAAACATTGAAACAATTATGACATGGAAACTCCGGTACGGGCACGGGAGCGGCAGTACCCTAGCCTCATTATGGCTTTCCCCCCCATGTTGCTGCTCGCTTTGTCGTGCCTCATGGGGTGCTCCACGTGTAGTGATGGCATTCTTACTTTGCTTCTAGTAGCCGGCCCTGCATCAGCAGCCAGGGTGTCCCATTCATCAACGATGATCGGACCGTCTCTGCTTTGAGCAAGACTTGTGAATCCCAGACGCATTTCCGCGACAACCCATAGTGACCAACGGCTGGCCGTGCACTCGCCGGCTGATCTCCCTGCATGCAGCATGAGTATTGAGTACATACTAGATCTAGCCATCTCAAATCATCTGATGCACGCGTACGGAGTGGCCGTCATCACAAAGTATTCATCGCGGTATGCCCTTGTTACATTCTATTTAGGAGGAGGTGCTCGTAGAGCTATGCGTGTTGAAAATACTTCAAAGGCGTCGCAGCACTCGGTGTTCGGTACACTTACAGCGATGCAAATACAGAGCTAATATCGATGTCGGAGACAGACTACCACCATCTATTCGAGGATGAGCGACTTCCAAAATGCCACGATTTATATCGGATTGCCGTGTGCCAACAACTTTGGTAGTTGCGACAATCTAACGATAGCCTCTCGACACGACATGGCCGTCTTCCAGCGTAGCATATCGCGTAACGGCAACGCTCCCATCTGTCAGATGTTGCCAACTGCGCATTATTGGAGTACGAGTATGCACAGTGTACTTTGTGCCACATCCGATATTCTGCTTCACCTCTCATATGTGCCTGATTGTTATCTCTGAGACTGGTAGAGCCTACTCCTCATTATGAGTCGGTATCCGCGGCCTCATGTTCCGTAGATTCTCGGGCAGATTTGCCTTATGCCCAGTATGAATTTGAATGTCTCTGGTAGCTCGGCTCTATAGAAAACAGTCTGTCAGTTCATTTTCGCGGTCAGCCTTCCAACGCCTTTTGTGGCCATCTACGCACGAACCTCTTACTACTGGGGCGCAGTCACCTGTCCATCACCCGTCCAATAGGAGCAGAAGACGTGGCCCGGACTCACTGGGAAGACTTGCCACGGCTGAGACGCTTTCCTCCAGCATTGTCGTGCTATCATCAGTCTCTCTGCAGCGCTAATAATCCAGTGATCTCCGCCTTGGGAAGTGATCCGCTCCGACGTCTTTGCTCAAGACGACGGGATCCCTCCCAAGCCGATCTTCTTATTACGGACATTCCTTCCTTGTCCTCTTCCTCTAAGACATTGGCGATCGCGCCCAGATATGCTGGACTCTCTACTCTATGGCCACCATCAAAGAAGCCATCACTATCTATCCCAATTTTCTGCTGAAGCTCTGGCCCTAGCATGACTTCATCTCCAGTCTCGCTACACGGCGAACGTACAATTGTCCCTTAACTTACCGCCTGATCGCTGAGCCGGCCTTTTAAGCTCCCGGCGCTCGAAGGACGGTGCGTGTGCCATTGGCTGCCTGTTAGCTCGCCTCTCTGCACTGTAGGTGCAATGCGCCGTTAGTTGGCGGGCTTTGAAGCTCTAATTCAATCTCTGAACAACAACGTCTGAACTATCGCCATATAGGCCTCTATTTGAGTCAAAATATCCACATGCTACCGTTTCTATTGAGCTTTGGCAAATTGTTCTCTTTGTGAAGGCATGGAACTGACCTATGGTGTACCTGTCGTTGCCATGCATGTAGTTTTGGAACTTAGTTGTAGCTTTGAGGCGTACAGAACCTGATATTGATACACAAGGTCCTGTGTGGACGTTTTAGCGTATGATATGGCTTCAGATACGCCCTAGATGTATGGCCCAGGGCTTTCGCCGGGTTGAATACCATATCACGTGCTTACCTCTCCTTTACGCCTGCATTGTCTGATCTCGTACAACATGTCTGAATCAAGTTCGAACACGGCTAGTTGAGCATCTCGATCATTGTTGCAACACTGTATCGGCGCCAATCGGTGCACAAATATCCAACCGCTCCTTCCACTCTCATCTTCGCGTGTCTTGGTTCCAGGGACTTCCTCGCACATATTTCCAGCACACATCTCCATCACCCACAATATGTGTCGGCTTTGCGACATTATGACAATCGTCAGGAGCGAGCGCTGGGTAGAGCCCCCCCATTCAATCCGGTACCGATGGTCGACTTACCGAGAACAGCCGAGCGTGTTTGACTCCCACATCGTAGACCTCGAACAGCTCGTCACCACCGCACACATTGACGCGAGCAGTCTCAGCGACCACGCAAATGCTTCCAAGACTCCCTTACCCAGCTGTCCTGATTTCGTCAAGAAGACCATCACTATCAAACCTGCAGTAGTGACAGCCGACACCGCTTCCGCCTTTGCTTCTGCCTCTGATACGCTTCCTCTATCTGCCACCAACGGCCCATCTCCCACCGGGATAGCATCTTACGAATCGAAAGCCAAGCTCATTCAGTCTGTCAAGGCCCTCCAGACACTACTCATCATCCTCGAGACAACGCGCAAGGAGTGGTGGTGAGTAAGGCGGCGCAGCGTCGGCAGTGGGATGAAACGGGGCAGGCTACAAAGTTGACGAAGTTGCAGGTGTTGAATAATGGAACCGCGGCGAGGATTTCCGGGATGAAGGGGAAGCTTGGAACGTTTTGTAGGTGGAATTTTGGGGTTGCTAATGAGAGTCTGTGTGAGGAGGACTGAGGAGGAGCAGGATACGATGGAGCAAGGACATCTCTGCGGAAACTTTTGACCGGGAAGAGACGATATATGAATGTACGATGTGTGGGCTATACTTGCTATCGAGTAGCCGTCCGTAGGGCTTCAAATGCAGCTACAACGATATCGAAAGGGGATCACAACCGCTCGTGTACCTGCCGCCAGCAGATCGCACGCCTCCATTCATTGTCCTTCTGACTTTGATTCCCAGCGCACATACTGGAATCGCATTGTCGGTCTTTCAAAACATCATCCGAAACTACGCCTTAGCAAAGTAAGCCAGAGATGACCGCGTGTGTGATTCATGGTGCTATGTTAACAGTTGCGAAGCCAGCGGCTATCTCCTCGATACGTGTGGACGATCAGCAACGGGATTATTGAGGCAGATGCTGTGCGACCTTTCGAAGTATGCAGGACGCGGTGATGTTGATGGGAACGCCGATATCGGCATCTGCTCATGCCGTCCGGATGGATGCAAGCGTAAACCCTACCTTGACATAAGGTATCAAGCAGCAACAGTTTGGGAACGACGTCGTGTATACATACGAAGTGCAACGTCAGTCCGTCCTGTACTGCATTCAGCATCTTTCTAAGCTTCAACACATAGAGCTTGAAAACGCACAACAGCAGCCGACATGGCAACCTTCGCGTCCGTCCCTCCCCCCCAAAGCCCTCATTCAATCCAAAACTCACTGACATACCTCCACCTACAGCAAAAGCACATTCAACCACGCGGCCTACGCCGCCCAACGCCCCAGCTACCCTCCCTCCCTCTACAACACCGTTCTCAACTACCACCACGGCCCTCGTACGCTCTGCGTCGATCTCGGCTGCGGCCATGGCCTCGTCGCTCGCTTCCTTTCTGCGCACTTCAACCACGTCCTCGGCACAGACCCTTCCCCCGGCATGATCGCCCAAGCGCGCAAACTCAGCCCCAAAGACTCCTATCCCGACGTCAAATTCGAGGAAGGTGGAGCAGAGGACCTACCGTTCGTCGAGAGCGGAAGCGTGGACATGGTGGTCGCGGGGCAAGCGGCGCACTGGTTCGATTTTGCGAAGCTGTGGCCCGAGATGCGGCGGATCTTGCGGCCGGGGGGCACGCTGGCGTTTTGGGGATACAAGGATTCGGTGCTTGTGGATTTTCCTAGAGCGTCGGAGATATTGCACAGGCATAGTCATACAAAGGAGAAGGGCACGTTGGGGTCGTATTGGTCGCAGCCTGGGAGGGGGATTCTGGAGGATAAGTTGCGGGCTATACGGCCGCCGGAGGAGATCTTTGAGGACGTGCAGCGTGTAGAGTATGAGCCTGGGACGGAGGGGAAGGGGAGTGGGGAGGGGACGAGGTTTGTGGAGAGGAGGATGAAGGTTGGGGAGGCCAAGGCGTATCTGAGGACATGGAGCTCGACGCATGGGTGGATGGAGGCGAATCCAGGGAGGACTATGCGGGCGGAGGGTGGACCGGGGGATATTGTGGATGAAATTTGGGGTGAGATGGTGGAGGCGGATCCGGCGTTGAAGGATGATGATCTAGAGGTAGATGTTGAATGGGGTACGGGGCTCTTGATGGCGAGGAAGAAATCGTAGTAACCGTTTTGTCGCCCTTCGAGCATGCTAGACGGCGGGGCGTGTGATAGTTACGGAATATTGACTTTCTCTTGGCAGCTGTTGCCACATGGCGCTGGTCCATGGCAACGGCTTGTGATTTCTCCCTTCCGAAACAAGCGGACAAAGCGTCCTTGGAGAAACATCAAACGAAAGACCTCGTCCTTGAATTCTGCACCTTTACAATTCTTGAAGACCGAAAATCTACGAACTGCTTGCTGCACCATCAGAAGGAATTTGAAAGCTCGCAATACACAATGGTACGGCAATCCCCTTGTTTTCCGCGCTCTCCCCTCACGGAAGACCCTGAAGCAACACTACGCGCAACCAAAAAACCTTCCGTCAACAACAAAACAAGCGGCCGGTTTTGCGCTTTCATATCCCTTGTACCTGTTGCTTACACCTCATTTCTTTGCGCATTCACACCAGCCCGCCCAACTTCCACTTTTCACGTTTCAGCAAGGTATCCCAAAAATGTCAGCCAACTCACACGCTCCCCCACCGCAGGCCTCAACAAACTACAAAGAAGCCTTCGCCCTCTTCGACAAGCGCGGCAATGGCCGCGTCGCCCTCTCCTCCCTCGGCGACCTCCTCCGCGCCTGCGGCCAGAACCCTACCCTTGCCGAGATCGCGGATCTCGAGAAAAGCTGCGGCGGAAGCGGAGACTTTGACTTTGAGACCTTCAGCCGCATTCTGAATCGTCCCGGTGGGTTCAGGGAGCCGGGGGAGGTGGAGGAGTATTGCAGGGGGTTTCAGGTGTTTGATAAGGAGTTGAGTGGGTTTATTGGGGTGGGGCAGTTGAGATATAGTAGGTTTTCTCCCGCTCTTCTCGCGATGTGGTTCGCGAGAGAATGAAGGAATGGAAAGCTGATCCGTTGCTTCTGTGTAGTTCTAACGAATTTGGGGGAGAAGATGAGTGATGACGAGGTGGACGAGTTGTTGAAGGCGGTGGATACGAGCAGTGGAGAGATCAACTACACTGGTGTGTATTGCCGTTTGTGACGGACGCGCTGCGATGCAGATTGCTAATGGGGAAACAGACCTCGTCCGGACCATTCTCGCCAACTAAGGCTCTCTTTTCTCACATTATGCGATCCTCAATTCCAACGGCGAGGTTTTCAGTGCTACGATGGAGCATGCGGCGTTGAAGGAGTATCATGCACAGCTTAGGATACGAGAGAATCATTGCATAGTTTACAACGGCTAGGAGTAGTTGCAGCGTCCTTGGACGCTCGGGTGTCATAGTTACAGTTTTTTGGCCAAACGATCAGAATTCATGTCCTGCTCACACCCGAAGAATCTTGCCAACAGTCGATGCCCATTCGGAGGCCGACACCATGCCAAATGACCACATCAGGCTGCCCGCAGCGCGTGAACAAAGCCCTTCTTTGCGCCTCATTGATTTAGTGCCCTGAATTTGTCCTCTGATAGCAATTTGCTCATGCCCATACATAGTGCGCATGCCTCTGGCTGTGACACGTTGTCCTTGTGCGGAAGGCTTCCACAACATCACTTCGAAGCGCCACTTCAGGTAGCTGATCACGTGATCTATAATGCTCTCTGATCCCTTCTGAGATTGCATCCAAACCGGAGAGTGGAGATTAGTTCAACGATATATACAATGCCACAGTGTGTTCAATCGTGAATGCTCATCAGCGATCGCAGAACAGACACGCGTGTACCTTTCCTCTCAGGCGTAGTGGAAATATGCATTACAAAGCAACGCGGAAGAACGTCGGTGGTACATATCGAACAACAATGACGGCTACCTCCGATATCCACATCTAGCCACCAGTCACAAACGTCATGAGCGACAGCCCAAGATGTTAGCCCACCAGGAGATTGCTGTTGTTGAGCATGTGGATGGTCCGTGGCAAGACACGATGCAAGGCATTGGCGCGCTGCCCCGAAACTTTCGCGGATGACGTAAACGATGGGAAATTCTGCGACGGAGGTAATGGAGATAGACGGTGAATTGTGTGCAATTGTTCCATGATAAGAGATTGAAAAGATCTGTAGACGGTCGCAGGTATTATCGCACTTCTAGCAACCTTCAACCTTACCTCGACAACTCTCAACATCTCAGAAAACAATCCTACAATCTTCCAAAATGTCTACCGATTACAAGTTCGAGGGTTGGTGCGGTCTCGACAAGAATGCCGTTGGCAACATGAAGTGGCAGGAGTTCCAGCCCAAGCCGTTCAACGAGAGCGACGATGTTGATGTCCAGATCTCACATTGCGGCATGTGCGGATCAGACCTGCACACTCTGCGCTCCGGCTGGGGCGAGACACCATATCCCTGCGTTGTCGGCCACGAGATCATCGGCAAGGCTGTCAAGGTCGGCAAGGACGTCAAGCACGTCAAGCAGGGCGATCGTGTCGGTGTCGGAGCGCAGGCGTCTTCATGCCTGAAGCCAGACTGCGAGATGTGCGCCGATGGCCTCGAGAACCACTGCCCGAACATCGTCAACACATTCGCCGGCTACTACCCAGATGGGAGCATCAGTTACGGGGGATATGCCAACTACAACCGTACACCCTCGCATTTCGTCTTCAAGATCCCCGAGAAGTTAAGCTCCGCCGATGCCGCTCCCATGCTTTGCGCTGGTATCACCGTCTACAGCCCCTTGAAGCGGGAAGGCTGCGGGCCCGGCAAGAAGGTCGGTATCATCGGCCTAGGCGGTCTCGGTCACTTCGGTGTGCTCTTTGCGAAGGCGCTTGGTGCTGACAAGGTCGTTGTTATCTCGCGCTCTAGCACGAAGAAGGGTGACGCCGAGAAGATGGGTGCAGACGGCTTCATCGCCACGGAAGAGGACAAGGACTGGTCGTCTGGCGAGCATGCCAACTCCCTCGACCTCATCGTTTCCACTGTATCTTCACCCAAGATGCCGCTCACGGACTACCTGGGCCTGCTCCGCTTTCAAGGTACTTTCATTCAGGTCGGCGCCCCAGAGGATCATCTACCAGGTTTCAGCGCATTCTCGCTCATTCCAAAGCGATGCAAGATCGGTGGCTCCCTTATCGGTCCTCCTCACGAGATTGAGGAGATGCTGCAGCTTGCGGCAGACAAGAACGTAAAGCCTTGGATCAACGAGCGCCCGATGAAGGAGGCTAACCAGGTTACGTTGGACTTTGAGGCTGGAAAGCCGAGATATCGCTTTGTCCTGGCAAACTAAACCTGGCTGGAGGGCACCATGGCGAGGGTCTACTTTACGAACAAATGGGTTCACCATTTATGAACTGTATAATATGCCAGACGTCATAGACTAATACATAGAGATCGATCAAGTCATTGCAATGCTCCGGTTTCCATAATGGCGATAAGTATTGTCGTATATATAGGCGTACGTCGTAGCGGCATGAACTCGGCTTCTTAGTGAATACCGTGATGGTCAAGCGCAGCTTCAATCCACACGAGCTAATAACGTGATATGCAGCGATGCTCCCTCGAGACTGATTTCTGACTGTAGATACGCCTCAACTTCGGCGTGATGGGACAAACTTACCAAGTCGTCGATGATTCCGAACGAATTATCTGGAACATCGTTCACGTAGTTGAGCCAAATCGAAGTATCAAATGGTGCGTACGTACGTAGCCGTAGCTATTATTACCTAGGGCTCTAACGCGCTACAAGGCCGCCGTACGAACCATTGGGTTTCTTAACCCTAAAATAGAATTCCTCGTGCCATTCACTTATGTATAACAAAGTAAGTTAATGTCTTAGCTTTACTTTTCTAAGACGTGTGGGTGCAGCACATGTAGTACTGTATATCCGATTGCCTTAGTGCCGATAATACCGGTCTTCTATCTTAAGTCCGTACAGGTAGTGTGAGGTACTACCTATTATAAATGAATGCCACATTGTCTGCATTGGGTGATTTGCGTGAGAGTAATCTCCCTTTTGTCGCAGTCATCCGTCATTAAAAGATGGTAATTCGAACAGTACTCATCACTGGTAGATCTTACCAACGACACTCTCGCCTTTACGAGTGAAGCATACTTATTTTCTCTGACAGGAGCTAACTCAGGCGTTGGCTACGCAACGGCCCACGCTTTAGCCCATGCACCAGAAGGTTACCATGTCCTCCTCACTTCACGCAAACTCGCTGCAGCTGAAAAGGCCGCCATGTTAATTCGAGCAACCAACCCTTCGCTTTCAACCAGCATTACACCTCTCCACCTTGACGTTACAGACGAGGCTTCTATAGCAGCCGCCGCCTCTTTCGTTGGGGAGCATTTCGGCTGCCTCGATGTCCTCATCAATAACGCAGCAGTTGGCGGTCTTACGGGCGGCTCCTTGAAAGAGCGCATGGAAAGCACGCTCGCTACAAACGTCACCGGCCCAGCACTTGTATCCTCAGCTTTCCGTCCTCTGCTCCTGAAGAGCCCTTCACCACGCAGCCTCTTCATATCGTCCGGTGCAGGTATAGCATCCCGCGCCTCAGCCATGAAAGCACACAGACTTCCGGGCGGCGAACCTTATTGCGTCTCCAAAGCTGCGCTGAACATGCTCGTCGTGCAAGAACATCTCGCTTATGGGGATCAGGGTCTGAAGGTCTTTGCTGTAAGTCCCGGTTTTGTGATCAGTAATCTGAGAGGCGAGGATGAAGATGCTAGGAACGGATGGGGTAAGGCTGAGCCAGGCGAGGCATCCGGGTTGTTCAATCTGGAGATTGTAAGGGGAACGTGGGATGAGCACGCTGGAAAGTTCATTTCGAAGGACAGAGGAGTGCAAGAATGGTAGTGTTCAGGAGGAGGACGTAGCGACCTCGGATACTAAATTCAAATTAGCAAAGAGCGCTTCAATGCAATTCCATCTCAGAATCTCAAATGGAATCTCTAAGAAATGTGTAATAGGAGAATCTGAAGGACTCAATCCGGGCATGAGTGCAGCTTGAACGTGGACGAGAGAAACAATCTAAATCGGGCATTGGAAATTCGAAAGCGACCGGCGCGTAAAACCACGATTGCATCCATTACATTAGGATGGGCGCTCGCTCTTATGTATTGCCAGATGGTGGTTAAGATGTTCTTTGCGAATGAATGACTTGGAAGCACATGTCAGGCATATGTCTTGCCCTGCCTGGCAGGAGTTGCAAGACCGTTGTCTATCACATTTCTGCTTTCGTCGGCGGCACTCGGAGCACGCTATTACCACTCTGGAGCGCTTGGGTGGAGGCTGATCGGTCATTGAGCTTTGGAAGTCCTTACGCCAGGAAGTGAACGCTTCGTGGACGAGAGGGTAGAGATACAGGAGCGGGAGAGGAGTGTCTGCTGAGAGTAAGCCAGGTCGAAAGGTCCGATGAAATCACGTGATTATATGATATCGAGTGCAATCACGTAGCATATAGGTGTGATTCACGTCTCTATCTGTCGTGAAATGTCTTGGCTGACAGGTGTCTGCTCTCCCTATGGAGGAATCTACGTTGTCTGGAGAAGTCACGTGATCCAGACTTCGACCATGCAAAGTCGCTTTGCTAATGGACTTGTGAAGATGGACGCTGCATCTTGACATCCATCAGCTACATCCAATGCTCGGTCGTGGGGATCCGGCAGAAGGTTGCACAGCCAGCCAGACGAAGGCGAGGACGACGCCTAGCTCAATGCTGCCATGTCTGCACACGCACAACATTGCCTGGCTGCAGCACGACGCACCCTAACAGAGCATTCTGTAGTAGTTCATACAGTCGTAGAAATACAACACAAACATGCGGAGAAGGCGGTAACATACTCGTCTCGAGCGTTCCGCGACGATGGCCGAAGGCAGGCAGGCCACCATATAGGGTATTCCGAATAGCTTCAGGGCGGTAATCTGAACTTAAGAGCATGGCAACTGGGCTCAGACCATGGCTCTTCATTGGGTGAATGAGCTCGATTAAGGTTACAACAAATCGTGATACGTGCCGTGACTCCGTCCGAAAACGACGAGCTGCATCCAAACCCTGGAGTGTGTATATGTACCCTAGCTCTTTTCCATAATGTGATATAATATGATGACAGACTATGGAAGAATCAGGTAATAAGATCAAGCAGACCACTGCTCTCACTTCCAATGAGATTGTGTGATTTGCACCAAGACTTGAAAGTGTTGAGAGTTTCTGACCTCACTTCCTTTGACCCGTCAACCCGCGCTTGGGCGAAGGCGAAGCGCCAAAACAGACAGAATTCGGCCCGCCATTCATGACTGCGACCTTTTTAGGGGCAGCGGAGATATCCTTCTTCATAAAGACGGAAGATCCACACCTTTCCAGACCCTACGCCCGCCTTTTTCCGTTACTCGCGCACTGTTTTGCGCGGACGACGATACCCACTCCAAGCTTCGAAGATGCTCATGTGGTCACGCAGAGGCCAGTCCTATAGACCATGCGCAAGTACCTAGTAGCCAACTTGAACTCCTTCGATACCCGGATCTTATAGGCAGCGTCCTGGGTCACATACAGTACTGATCAAGAATCGAGTCGTCGTTGCCACGAACGCCTGCTCGCGCGCATCATGGAGCCAATTACACCTCGCACGGAAGGCTCACGCTCTCCCCTCTCCTCGCCTCCACACGCACCCAATCCCTCCGAAGACGCGGGCATAATTCCAAACATCAAGACACCCGATGCGTCTGCCCCATCACCACCTACTGGCGCTGATGCCGACTGGGAGATTTCCGAGATACAACCAGAGACTGCCATGAAACTGCTTGGCCGATGTGTGCAAGCCTTAGCAAACGTTACAGGCGAGATCCCTCCTACTCCTCCGATCAGTCGACCAGTCACTCCCAAAAGCATCCAAGAAGTGTTGAACAGTGAGAATGGTCGTCCACGAAGCTCCTCCCGCCCAGCGACCCCAATCTCAAACGCCGACATTGCCGCTCCTACGTTCAAGCAGATCCACATCGAGTCTCCTGAAGCATCTATGCACGAGCCTGTCGCAGCAGACGTAGGAGCGAACGCGGAGCCAGTACAAATTCAGCAAGAAGCGATCGCGCGGAAGTTCTATTCGAAGAAAATCCCGCCGATTTCGCTCGAAGACTACCTCATTCGCCTCCAACGCTATTGCCCTATGAGCACGGCTGTATACCTCGCTGCGGGCGTCTACATCCACAGGCTCTCGGTCGAAGACAAGCTCGTGCCGGTCACGTCACGTACAATCCACCGACTCGTCCTTGCCGCCCTACGTGTCGCAATGAAAGCGCTCGAAGACCTTCGATACCCACATAAGCGATTCGCGGGAGTAGGAGGTGTCAAGGAGAACGAACTCAAAGGGTTGGAGATAGCACTATGTTATCTGATGAACTTTGACTTGCAAGTCGGTTGCCAGATGATGTACGACAAGATGATTGCGCTAGAACAAGCGGCCAACCAGGCAGTCTTTGTCAGGAGAGACCTGCCCAATTCTTTCCAGCCGAGGCTGCCCGTCCGAGCGAAGAAGGTGCTGCACGCTACAACAAACGAGACGACACCCGCTGCCGTTGTGAGCGCACAGTAGCATCAAACCATGATTTCGGACTGATTGGCTTTTGGACACGATCCGGAGGCAACCCAGTGCTCATGGTATTGTTTGAACCTTAATTTCCTCCTTCCCAATCTGCTTCTCGAACATGCAAGTGCTGCTTTCGATACCTTCACGGCCCTTTACTTTCTTTGACCGCTGAGATACCCCAAGCCCGCTTTCTGTTTCGCCGTCTCAACACCCTGCAACCATGAAATATCTGTACTATAGTTGTCCTTTCCTTCACCCTGTCTGTACAAAGGTTACATCTGAGCGTTCTGTAACAAAAGGCGAGATGCATGTTTTGAGCATCAACGGGTGGCATTACTCACAAGACTCGGTGGCATGTTCTTTCTGTTTCAACGAGAAAAGCAGGAGGACGAAGAGAACCAGCCACGGTAGATACATGACCTGAAAGATGTAACGAGAACCTCATAATGCTGCATGCATTTGCTGGTATTAATCTGCCGCTACTCCGATGGCAACCATCGCTTTCTCCAATGCCATGAAGAGCGTTCAACCCCTGGAAGCACGTGATCGTCTTATTGGCTCTGCCACCGCGCAAAAGCTGGTACTCGAACCAACTTTCACACAACAACATCACCTTAACAGAGCATCTCTTCCGGCATGACGGTAGCACTCTTGTGATGAAATGCCGCGTATCCGGTGTACATTATGCAGCATTTACTCTTCGCTTGTCGTTCTTGCCGACTGAAGCATGTCCACGTCTCCTCGCGCAATTCTCTAAGCTTATCAATCGTTCTCGAAATCTATCATCTCTTGAACAGGAACTTCAAGCACGACGGGTCCCGTGAGTCCATGCCTGTCCAGATACCTCCTGTAAGCGACCTGGGTGTCAAAAGCCGGTTTACTAGTCCTTCAGTCGGTTTCGTACGTCAGTTGGACGTTGAGGACGAACCCCTCTCCTCTCCACATGCTTTGGGTTACATAAGAACCAACCGATTCTATTTTTCTCGTTCCGACCTGTTCTTCAATCTTGATACATCCAAAACATCTATTTCGTTGTCCTAAAAATGAGCCTGTCAATCGAACAACCCACCGCTCCAGCGCGCTCCACAGAATTCAAAAGCTTCCCCAAGCCCGCTCCTCCTCCTCCCCAGCCTCAGCAGTCCGCCCCTCAGAGACCGCCGCAAGCGCAAAAGCAGATACAGATCCTCAACAAGCACAGGACCACCTCAACGCAGATCTAGAAGCGCAGAACGACCACTCCTCACCCCCTACCACCATCGCCTTCACCGCTCCTTCTTCCACCGACCGCAAACACCACCACCAAATCCCAAGGTCCACCACCACCACCACCCGCGCAGAGAGCCTCTCCGCCGCGGCCCTCCTCCTCGCTTGCCTCGGCCTCGTCGCGCTCCTAATCAGTTTCGCGATGCAAGCGCGCTACTTCCAGCATCAGCGCTCCCTCTATCTCGCCGTCTTTGAAGGATGTAGCAATGGCACTGTGTTCCGAGATCGGAAGAGGGAGGAATGGCCGTGGATGTGTAGTACGGAGGCGGAGGGGAGGGGGTGGCACTGTGAGAGGGAGGAGGAGGAGAGTTGGGTAGAGAGGAGTTGTGCGGGGTTGGAGGTTACAGAAATGGGGGGGAAGGAGTGGTGCTGTGGGGTGGGGTTTGGGGTGAAGATGGGAGGCGAGGGGTGGGAGAGGGAGAGGGAGAGAATAAAGGGCGTGCAGTTGAGGTGGATTGAGGAGAATGATGTTTTCGAGAAGTGTGCGATTCCCTGAATGTTTTTATGTGGTGGGGGGTGCAAGTCCGTGGCGATTTTCAAATGACGTTGACGGGCATTCGACACGATGCTTGGTTAAGGCGAGAGCGACGGATACCGTTGACTTTCCCGAGGATGTCATTACGAAAGGCTTACATAAAAGGCAATCAAATGCATCCTGGAGCAATTCTTACTACGACATTACAGTACTGACCACCTCCCGTCCTTACTATCTCAGTCGAACATTCTGCCCCCCGCTAACTCCACAGGTGTCTGCACTTCCTCCCTCTTTTCCTCCTTCTCCAACCTCTCAAGCCCTGCTAACGCAAACACAACGCCACACCCCACCACCAGCGTCCCCACGGCGTTAACCGCACTCCCCATCAACGCCGTCGACAACCCGGCCAACATCAGCGTACTCATTCGCAGCAGTGATAGTCCCACAGCCAAGAGCACCAAGGCCCAACTCACCACGCCAGAGCCTATGAACAAGACTGCCGCGAAGACAGCTTCGAGACATCGTTCAAGGATTCCGACTGTAGCATTCGGCAAGGCATTAACCACATCTCTCGACGCCACCAGCGCGACCCCGGCTCCATTAGCTAGCGAGTCCGCATAGAATGCGGCGAGAAGCACTGCGGCTAGCAGATAGAGCAACAAACTCCAGTACCACCAAGAGAAAAACTGAGATGTATCGTGTTCGTTAGGGAGGCATATGTGGTCCTCGAAAACGACATCACTACTCAGAAGGCTCGTACTGGCGACAGACGCGATGCGTCGTCGACAAAATCCGCAGTCAGGGCAGATGGGTTGGTCGAAACGCTGGTGTGCTGTGGCTGCGGGTGCGGATATGCGTGGTGCACGCGTGGAGGTATCGGAGATCGATGCTGTTGTTGCGGCCGCTGTTGTCGATGCCGGCGTCGTTGCTGTCGTTGCCGCTGTTGATCGGGCTCTGCTAAGAACAGGGTTTGGACGGTTAGGCGTAAGGTTGTGGTTAGCGAAACGTGGAGGCGGAGGAATGACGAGATGAGGAATGAGTTTTACAAACCTAGGGAAGAGGCCTACGAAGAAATTTACACTCCCATATAAAAGGGTGATGGCATGGTACGTGCAGCAACACAATAAGGATACCGCGAGCGCGATGCACTTGATCGTCATAAGGCCAAACTCTGTCAGTATGTGTGCGCAATATTCGGCGAAGTGGGCGAAAAGGCCATCAATAGCTTTGACAATAGATGCAGGCAGCCATCGATCGAACAGAGTAGCCGCGACATTCTGCTGGCCCAAGGGAGGTGGTGAGCCCAAGGGTCGATAGTTACCCACGTTGACGGGCTCTGAAGTATGAGCATCAGGAGCAGCTTGTGGTAGCTGTGGGTATATTACCTCTGCTGCTGGCGGCGGCGGTGACGGGCTAGATGTTGCCGAGTCGACTCGCGGCCCCAAAGGCAGTAGTGGCGCTGACGCATTTGAATCAATTGCTATCCGTAAGGGTGGAGGACATTCCGCATTGATCTGCTCGCCGAGATACTGTTCGAACAAGACGCCTAACCCTCCGTAATCAACGTCACTCCGTTCGCGCCAATCGCTTGATCCAGAATCGTCGCCTGACTTCGCTTGAAGGCTGCTTGTTCGACTGGTCGAGGAGTATTCTCGAGATGTGGTTGATCGTTTGTAATACTCATAAGGCTTTCGCTTTGTAGTGAATGTACTACTGCGACTAACTGAAGAGCTCTGTACAAAAGCACCAGGCATTCTGGGAAATAGCGAGCTTCGACTAGAGATGCTAGGCTCGTATCGGTTCTGCTTGTGGTGAATTCCCAGTTTGAGGTTCCGGCTTCCAGTCACTTGCGCTCCGTTGGCCCCTCCGTCATGTTCGCCGGTCCTCTTTGTGGCGCGGCCTTCATGTGTGCTGACGGTGTTGATATGCGGACGTGCTGTAACAGTTGAAGTGGCTTTGTCCGCGATGTTAATTTGAGCACGCGTCAGCTGGGTTTGAGCGTCGCGTATTGCTTCTGAAAGATCAGGCTTCCTCGTATCGTGCACACCAGGATCATCAAGTTCCTTGCGTATCGTCTCCAGCTGCTCCAAAATCCTGGTAAAGTCGCTGTACTTCGCCGCATGTTTGCTGAGCAGCTGCTTACTCCGGGGAAACAGCTCGTTCTCGCAATATTCGATCCAGGCGTTGAAAGGCGACCCAAAGTAGCGCGGAGGGTCTCCACCAGAGC
This sequence comes from Coniosporium uncinatum, assembly GCA_033119265.1. Classification (NCBI taxonomy): domain Eukaryota; kingdom Fungi; phylum Ascomycota; class Dothideomycetes; genus Coniosporium; species Coniosporium uncinatum. The sequence goes on from JAWDJW010000002.1 coordinate 46,564, forward strand.
CATGAGGTCTTTCCGTTGTCAGTGTCGGCGTCGTCAGTGTTGGCGTCGTCAGTGTTGGCGTCGTCAATGTCTGCAATGGTACGTCTTGAAGAGACTGATTAGCGGGAAATATCTGAGAGGCTTCCTGTGGGGAATCGGGATCAATGCCCTCATGCGGAGCAACATCGCTTCTCTTGAATTTGCCCCACGCACCCTTCCGGTTGCAGCCGAACCATACATCATCTGCTATAAGTTCAGCATCCCTAATGACCCACGAGACGCGTAAATTGAGCCAGGCATCGTCCCCTGTCACATTCTTGATGGATATGAATTTGCATCGTACGGGAAGTCTAGGTAGATCCTGACCGTTGAGACCAGATGGGCTAACTGTATTAGCAATGGGCTCGTCTTCATGTGTGTTGAGTGGTTTCCCTGTGTAAGAGCGCACATGCTGTTGTTCAAACGTACCTTGTTGGCCGTTGACTTTGCAGCCAGTCCATGCGCCATCTCCTAGGTCAACGCAGTCGAACAAGACGTCTCCTACACTTAAACGCAGCTTCGCCTCATTACCTCGCACGTCCGTGCAAGCAACGAACATCGGTTTTGGAGGTTTCCCAGTGAGTTCCACGGCGCCGAGTGGGAAGACGACCAGTATCGGAGCGTAGAGACCTCCCGTGTTGGTGAGACGGCCCCCAGTGAGTTTTTCAGTAGGCCAAGTTAGTCCTATTCCGCACTCCGTACTTATGAAGTACACTCGCCTGACGATATCACCTCGCTTTCGTGGTCCGCCAAATTGATGTACCATGTCGCAGTCCTCAATGAACCTGACTGTTACACCCTGGTTGCAAGGCACCTCCTGGGAAGGTTCGCACCCGCAGGGCAACGGCTGTCCGTTGCAAGGGCTGTCCTCAAGCTCTCTTGGTAGCATAGCATCGAGCTGTCTCTTTGCTTCTTGCCATGCCGGTGAGTGCGGCTTGAGATGATAGTATCGCCGCCACAACCCTAAGAAGCATTCCCACGTGTGCGGAGCAGACACGCTCCGCTCTAGCTCCAGGCTACGCTGCTCATCTGTCAGGTTATCAGTGTAGTCGATCGATGGATCGATAGGGCAGACCTCTGGTAGCTCTCCACCTTCTGTGTCCGTCCGAAAACAAACCACCGTCTTCCTTGAAGTGAGACCTACAGCAAAACCATCATTCATGTAATACACATGATCCACCGTCTGTCCTGCTTTCAGAGTCACATCATCGTCTATAGTGGTTGTATCTCTGACCAATTGGAATTGAAGACCCTGGTTGTGCTTGTCTGCCTGCATTTGGAGGCATTGGCACGGCAAAGGTCTTCCATTCCAAGGGCTGATCAATTTGTCTCGTGGAAGTATGCGGTCGAGTTCGCGTTTCGCCCTCTTCCACTCCACGCTATGAGGATTGGTAGTTACGCAGTAGTATGTCTCCCATAGGCTCAACCAGCCTGAGCGACCAGGGTCATTAAGATTGTACTTGAGCTCCGCCGCCTCCGCCCGCGCAACTCCGGTGATAGCGTCGTAATAGTGTTCGATGGGGTCGATGGGGCAAGGACCGGATTCTGTACAAGATTGATCATCTTCTGTCTGCGCTGAAATCTCGCGGTTGTAGGGTGCCATCCGGCAGAGCAGAAATTTCCCGTATACTTCCCCATTCCAGCCCCACCAGCCACTCTTTGTTTCTCTGCAGCCAGTGATAATGTCGCCTTCTCTATGACTCAAGTAAGCGTGCAGATCTGCCTCTCTGTTAGAATCACAGATGGCCCGAAATTTGACTTCAGTAGTTTTGCGACTTGAAAGTGTCATTCTGCCGGAACCAGCGGCTTCTCGTGAATAATGCGTGTGATTAGATGATATCGCTGTTCGAAATGAAGTGACAGAGGGATACTGGATCGAGCAATTCTATAGGTATTGTGTTAGAGGTAACGCATTGGTATCGGTTTGAGTATGCAGAAGGTTGGAACAGCAAGCAATATCATTATTCACTAGAAACCCCAGGGTATTTCTTTGTCCGGACGAATATAGACAGAAAGGATACCCTTTGAACGGTACCATTGTTCATCGAGCAGTAGAATGAACAAATATACACAGGACAAAGGAAACACTCATGACCTTCGCCACAGCTTTTTCGAAAACAAAGGATCTAGTAGTCCCTGAGCGAAACACGCAGCCAAGATACCAGGTATGAAGGCTCAAGAAAAGCACGAAACATGGTGTATACGCTCATTTGATATGAGTTTAGTATCCGGCAACGGTGGGCTCGCGGTGTGGCCTCAATGTCGTTGGTGCACTTTCAAAAATCCGCTATATCGTGGATCTACAGAGGAGGAGACGGACTCGCATTGCTCAGACGGACGCTCGAAAGACTTGGTGAAGAGCAGCATATGTCTGCTTCAGACAATGTCACGGAGCCCGTGGTCGATTTCTCCGAAGGCGTCAAATATTCTGTGCTTCGATCGAAAAGCGAAAGAGCCGTCTTACATAAAGGTTTCCATCAGCAATGATTACTATAGTGAAAGCGACACGCAGCGCCATGAAACAATGCCGACAGCTAGAGGACAGCAAGGGAGGAGGTGATGACGGGTCGCTGGAGGCAATGACAATTGGAAGATGCGAAACGCGTCGCGAGCGGCAGACGGTGGAGGCCGGTATCATCACGTGCTTTATCGGAGACCCCGCATTGTATGGTGGTCATGTAAGCTACCTACCGCGGAGCTGGCTGATAGTCATCTACCTGTATACAAGTACTGTACGACTGCTGCTGTAGCTGCGTGACCTGCCTTTGCTCCGACCTTGGCTCCGACCTTGCTTCTGTTCCATCTCTCCCCATCGTTGTCTCTGCCTTCTGACAGTCACGAGTGATGTAGAACATCATGCTACCTCCTTATCTCCGTCAGGGCGTATACCCTGTCCCTACAACGACAATGAAGTCCTGCCTGCACGCTCACCATATCGCTCCAGCGGCTCTCAGGAGCACGTATGCGTCCGTACGAAGCATCTCGTGGTGGTCCCGCAAGACCATGCTCTCACGCGGCGACCCCAGGTTCCACAAGCTCTCTAATGACAATTATCGGATCGTCAAGCACAAACTATGGCAAGCCCTCTACCGCAAGCCACCGACCCCGAGCAAGCCCATGTGTTGGGGTTCACGATTGAGCAGCTCTTGGGGCAAGCCAGAGAACCGTCAATATGAGAAGGCAGAACCAACAACAACACAGAAGAGGGGTCAAAGCATACCAGACGAAGATCATTATGAACTCTCGCCTGCCGAGCGTCTCTGGCGGATGAGAATGCATGATCTGAAGAGACGCCTGAACGAAGATCCGTTCAATACAATGTTCGGATGGAGCATGGATCGTTTAGCTGGTGTGAAGCCTAGATGGACTCCTGTGATGTCCAACCAACCTCGTGACAGTCGCCCAGAGTCGCCCTCGTCGAACACGCCCAATGTCGCTCCGAGGGCCGAGTCGAAGTCTGCTCGTCATTCCAGCGACCCACTCGGGTCGACTCCTGGTGATCGTAGTGACCGAGCAACTACTACCTTCGAGTATGATCCCATCAGTGGCCGTATGACACCGAAGGCTTTCCAATCTTCGGTAAGGACGAAGGACGTCGATAATAGTTCCAACCGAGCTATTGAAATTCCTGTGAAGCCGTTCAAGCCAAGAGACGAGCGCCGTGTACAGCCGGTGAACGTTGAGGCCAGCCAATGCTCTTCTTCCGAGTACCCGAAGCCTCGATTGGGGAACGAAGTCTCGCACGATGAGCTCTTGCGGGCCCAAAACTCTTTGATGATTGACACAGGCCGTGACCCTGCTCGTGATGCCTTGAAGAACCCTCACGTCAACACTACAGATATAGAAGCTACCTCCGCAAAGACATGGCTTGCAAACAACGGCTTCGCAAACCGTCTACCCGGGAACCAAGCGAAACCGCTGGGCACTGGCACACCGAAGTCTGACACTCAATCCGTCCCGGTACCAAGCCGGCCAAAGTTACCAAAAGATGACATCGACCTGCTTGACTCCAGCGACATTCGCGCGCGTATGGGCCGGATCAGGCATCAGCCTTCAGAGTCGGGTGAAGCGAGATCATTGCGAAGAAGTGCATTGGAAGAAAGCTTCGACTTAGTTAACAAGAAGAATGTAGAGCTTGCTGGCAAGGTGCTTCAGGAACGAGCCAACACGGACGCTAGACAGATGGTAACGAAGTCGTTTGAGATCCCGAAAGAAAGTCCAGAGGCATCGACTACTCCTTCCTCAAAGGATCCTCTACTGGCGAAGAAAAGACGGCAGTTTCTTGCGGAACGCTTCTCGCAACCCGTTGATAAATATACGGCCTGGCTACCAGGGGCGCCTGAAGACTATCAAAGATCCGTCGCGGCCGAGAATCTGCACAACCAATACCAAGAGAAGGCGAACGCCATGCAGCAAGTTGCTAACGAGGTCAAGAACTTGCACAAACTTGAAGCTCGGTTGGCTGCCATTTCCCAAAAGCTCGACACCAACCAACAAGCCAGTAAAAGGGCAGTTGAAGTTTCCGCCGCCGTAACCAAGCAACACAAGATGTTAGAAGGAAACGATTCGGCTGCGCCTCCCAAGGACAACGTCGAGCCAACAAGGCCGGAACCACTCGAGCCATCCATCTCTCGAAATGTGGGAAGGCCAGCTCGAATGCAACTCCGTAAATTGACGGCGGAAGTTGTGCAGGTCGATCCGGAAGAGGTGAAACGTTCAGTCGAACAGACAGCCAAGACGAATCGATTACAACGGCAACTCGAGGAAGAAATCCAAAGCCAGAAGACAGCAATGCAAGCTATCGAGTACAAGCCGAGCTCGTCCGGCAAGCCAACAGCTACTGAAAAGGCACGGAATGATGATTGGCAACAAGCACGATGGGAGGCTCACGTTACTGCTGGGCGAACTGACCCGAGGAAGCTGGAAGCGGAGAAGCAGAAGCAGCGTGATAATGCGCTTGTCAAGGAGATCCGCAACATCTACGAGGAACATTACGGTCCTATAACAGCCAAGCATCAGCAGAATGACGTTGCGTCTTCCGCGAAGGCTGAGCTACAGGTGTCGGAACCAAAGCCCTTCGTCCCACAAGCAACGATGGTAGAGCCCAAGAAGTATACTGAGCTCACCGAGGAGGACAAAAAGTCCCTTGACGCATACAGCATGTTTTTCCCATCTGAGGCTCAGGTGGATGAGCCCTCCTCCATCGACAAGCCGACAGAGGAGAATGTCGCTCGACCTGCTTCCCTTCAAGAACACAACAAGCGAGAAGCTGACAAGTACATGACTACTCTACCAAGCGATCACGCTGAAAAAGGGTCCCCTTCGGAAACCACACCCATCACACAGATCCCACACCCCACGCTTTTAGAGGCATCCTCACCAACGAGGCCAGAGACCGCTGCAAACGTCACTCAATCGACAGGCACAAGCAGTGTTCCGGCTGAAGCATCTCTGCTCGCTTCAGATCCCACGGATGTTAGGGGTTCTGCCACACTGCATCCTACTTCAACCGAAGCAGTCTACAGAGTACTCGCTTACGACCCTTCCTCCAAAACCATCACCGCCGCAACAACCTCGTCCAGCTCCAGCTCCAGCTCCGACGCACCTATCCCCCTGACTATTGCCCTCACCAAGCTGTCCTACCCCGCTAAATTCCTCCCCCACCTCCCCACGCTCCGCGAGACAGGCTTCGAGCCTGTGAAGGCCGCTGACAACCTCCTCATCCTGAAGAAGATCAAAGACGTTCCGCTCTCGAAGCAGACAGAGGGCGAACACACACCCGAGCCAGCCTCTGCAAAGAAACTCTGGGCCGATGACGTCAACCCGGTCGACGGCACGACCACGGCCGCCGTGGCCGCGGCGCAAAATCCGGCGGGCAATTTCGCAAGCCCTACCGGGTTCGTCAACCACGATGTTTACGAACCACCTTCCTCCTTCTCCTCCTCCTTCTCTCCCCCATCCTCTACCTCGTCATCGTCGACGGGTGCGGTAGGACGCGGCAGTGCTGCATCTGGCTCCGTTGCCGGACAGTATCCGCGACCGAGACGTCTGGAACCCGTGTTCTCGGGTAAGCGCCACGGTCACGGCAACGGTGATGGGAAGAAAGAGCGTAGACGCAGGAAGCGGTGGGGCAGGAGGGTGCTGTTCCATGGTGCGACGGCGGTGGTGGCTCTGTATGCGGCGGGCGCGTGGGCGGAGTGGCAGAGAGGGAGGGAGTGGGAGAGGGCGAAGGCGAGGGGGGTGGGTTGTATTGGGGAATAAGACGCGGAGACCGGCCGGTTATAGGGAATTGAGGCATGTTGAGCTTTGAGGTTGATGGATCTTTTTTATTTATCTGTTGGAGTGGAGATTTCACGGCCCTCTACGGATAGCATGGCATGGTTTTTCTTATGAGACTGCATATTTTTCTTTCATGGGATTCCGGTGTTGGGGTGGGAAGGTTCTGATTTGTACGGCTAGACGAAGTTACTCCCCTCGAGCACATGAGAATCGGAGCTCTCCGGACAAAATCTTTCACCCTATGCTGGAAATCCGTTTCGTTTGTCCAAAGGATGCAAGCGCCCCTGACGCTCATAGTCACGTGAGTAGTGTGGTAGTGTGGGGGTGACACCAATGCATCTCTGCTTGGAATAGGCTGGGTCTTGTTCCCGAACCGCATGAGTTGAGTCTTTGGCGAGGCTCGGCCAGCGTGAAGTATCTCAGTGGAGGAAAGCTTGTGTTTACACGAGCGGCGCCGTTTCGCAGACTGGCGGCCGCCGGTTCAAGGTATCCAGTTGTGGGCGTAGATGCGTGATAGCGTGGAGAGGGTGGGTGGGTGCGAGCGGTCTGCGAGGCTGGACAGACTCAACTCAACACAATCCTGTCCATCTGATCAAGCGCTTCCCTTCATCACCTTGACCATAGCATGTTGGAGTTGCAAAACAAAGGTCGTAAGAGGGAGAAAAAAAAAAGGATTCACAAAGGGAGGTTATGAGGTAAAAAAAAAAAAAACTCAAAAGGGGCCGCCCTGTTTGATTTCCGCCAAGAAGAGAAGAACTGAAAAGCTACCTAACTACCTATCTAATGCCCATGGGGAGTTTGTTTTCCCTTCGAACACAAAAACAATAATTCCACAGATCAGAAGAAAAAGACCAACCAGTGAGTCAGAGGCGGTCGAGACAGACAGACAGACAGACAGACAGGCCCCTTGTCCGTCGCGTCCGACTCTGGCTCGCTCGCTGGTATATGATTGATCCATTATCTTTTGAGCCCACTTTCTTTGTTTTGTCCCGTCGTTCTCGTTCATCGAGCTCATCCGTCCTTGTTCCATTCATTCATCATCTGTCGTCCATCCATCCGTTGCTCTGAGCCAGGAAAAGGAAGAAGCCCATGAGTGTGGGCACGGCCCACAGTGAGTGAGCGCCATTGATCCCCGGCCGGGGGACCATCCATGCAAGTGCCGCGTGTTAAACGTGCTATGTCGTAAAGTCATAAAGGACGAACCTAGAAAAGAAAAGAAAAGGCCTGAGAGGAGAGATAGGATGGGGTTATTATAAGGGGTGTGGTTGTGTCTTTGAGCGCCTGTGTTTTCCTTTTATCCGGGTATGTGCCCTGTGCCGGACCATGCCATGGATGTATGTGTCCTTCGAAGCGCCCGCAATGCTGATGTGTTGTTTTGTGGGAAAGGTGGAGAGTAGAGGTGGGTATCGGGTCGCTTTCGTGTAAGTTGTGTGTTCGCAGGCTCGTGTTTGGTGAGTCGGTGGAGAGGATGCGGCCGTAAGTATGTCTGTCGTTTTGTATCGATACCCTGGGTGAGGCGATAAGATGTCGAGCTGGTGTACGCTGTGCTGTAATGCAAAGTTGGCGAAATGGAAAGAGGGAAACTCTGTCTCGTCGAGTAACGACAGATTGGAGTCTTGCACTTTGATAAAATATATAAGGAAAATATGGAGAGCTAGGTGCGTTGTTGAGTGTCGCTAGAGACGCAGAGCCTTGCAGAGACATCAGCTCGCTCAAGTGGTGCTGGCAGAGGTGGGCAGCATGTTGGAGCCGTTGCAAGGTGCTCGCCTGGCCGTTTGGGAGTCAGACTGCAGGATGACGTCGCAGACTCTAATAAGTGTTCATATCCGGGATATAGTATCCACGGCTTGAATCGAGAGCCTGAAAGCGACCACAGTAACCGGTTGCTAACGGGATCGGCAATGTTGACGGATCGAAGTTGCTGGAGTGCTCATCCTTGACACGCCTATCAGACTCCAACACCTTGGAAACAGGTGGCAACTCGTACAGTGGGCCGGGATGGTAGGTGTAACCATGAAATCCGCTGATGACTTTGTTGTTGTCGTCGTCGGAAGAAGAAGAATGCTCAGTCGTCATATTGTCCAAGTGAAGCCCATTGAGCGAGCTGTTCGAACTGATGGAGTGGCTACCAACTGGGCTTGGATCCACTGAATACTGAGTGCTGCGATAGCTTCCCATACCCGTCGCACCCCCAAGGGATAGACCCGTGCTGTAGCCGCGTGTACTACTGCCTGAGCCTACTGTTGAGTAACCAGGACCTCCAAGCCCTGAGCCACCGGCCGCACCAGACGGACCGCGTGAGTTGCTCGCACTGTGTGGTCCTTCGTTTTAATAATGACTGGGACTCCGACCGCGGACTACAACCTGCGCACTCGCTTTCTGAGCCACCTTGACCCACTTCGGCTCTGACTCGGTGGGGCGGCGTACGTCAACGTGGAGCTCTACGATGAGGTGGTAATACTGTTGCTGTGCACGTCGCTTGCCATTGTTTGCGGTGGCCGACTTGAACTGTATGCGCTCAAACGTGTGCTGGTGTTGCATCGTTGTATGGCCCCCATGGGATGAGCCAAAAGATGAAGGCGAGTCTTGGTCTGAATGCTGATGTGGGAGGAGCGGTTGCTGTATCGCAATAGAACCGGGATGCGACAGCTGCTGCAGCCCATAAGGATACCCATTGGCATCCGAGTGCTGATGAGCTGGTCGACCTGGAAGAGTAGGGTAGACCTTCTCATTTCTAACCTGAAGCTGAGGGCCCTTGTCCCGCTTGGGAGTATGTTGGACCAAATCAATAGATTTTCCTGCTTGACCATCCACTGCTGCCGACAGTGTCATAGACATGGCTTGAACCTGTACTCGCTGGTTATCATGTATGATGTAGAGAGGCCGGTTCTGAGTCACATGGTGGGGGGACAACGTGAATGAACACTGCACAGAGAAGTAATTTCGACGGTAGCATGTCCAGCAGCCGTCTGCGGAGAGGAAGAAGCCCTTTTCGATCTTAGACTCTATTTGTGGTGTGATGACCTGTCCCTCGCATACGAGATCGCAAAGGTTGACCTGCGTATCGAAGGGAGGCGTGTCCTGAGGCCGGGACTCGGAAGACATTGAGTATGCGAGTGTCGCACTGCTGTAATCAGTAATCGAAGACGGTGAGGATACTGGATAATAAGACTGGACACTCCGTGGAGTGTCGAGTTGGGCGTAGGAGGTACGGCTGCTGCCGAGATGCTCGACTGTGCGACCGTGCGGCGAAGAGAAGGCCCTCAGGCCTGGAGTCGACGTTGTATAATTATCCCGTATCGTACTTATTGACGAGTTCGGAGAAAGTGGTGTCCTGCTCGAGGGAGGGTGCATGCCAGAGCTAAAAGTGTCGGTACTGGAGTCACTCTTGTCAGCCCCTACCACTCATCGTCCCCCCGAAATCTTCCGTAGAGAGAAAACTGCAAACATAGGATACAATACTCACAATGAGGCAAGCTTTGAGCTCTGGTAGCTGAACAACCCGTTCGAATACTGTGGGCCTGTTGGGTATCCGAGTGACGAAAGCGAAGATTGGGGATACCCGCTGTTATTCGTGAACGGAGAATACGCCACCGACGATGAGTTTGAACTAGGACTTGTCGAAATGGAGCCAGAACCAGTATCGGGAATGCCTGAGGCAGTATGGTAGCTGATATCAATATTTGTTAGCCATTTGTACGACACCGCAAGTTATCAGTCAATAGCAAGTATATGTGAGGCTATCGCAAAGGCTACTGCGCAATGCTAGCAGCAGTGGGTGCACAAGCAGACACGGCGCCGCTAGGGTTGTCGTGTGATCAACCAGCGTGGTGGTAGGCTGAGGCGTGCCGCATTCGTGGAATCTGTGGAACGAGTACTGTGCAGAACATGACGACGTGTTTGCGGCGATTGTGAACATGGCCTCAGAGCCAAGAGTTGTTTGGGCAAGGGAGCAGTGTTGTCGTGGAGCGAGGTGAACGCAGGCATGAAGCTAGGCAGCAATGCGGGTTGAAGAGGGTCCAGCTCGGAAATCATTCCAATGAAAGAGTGCCACTTACCCAGATTCATGTGCCACCGGGCGATGGCCTTGAAGTCGCGAGTTGTTGGTCGGCGGATGGGGCAGGTAAGGACCCGATGGCTGGCCCAGGGAGCTGTCACGCCGAATGGCGTCTGACACCCCTCCAGCGTAGGAGTGGTGCTGTGCATGAGCAACGTGCTCTATGCATTCCGAATCCGTTGACTGGAGAGGATATTCCGAGTTCAACGACGCTACAGGCAGTTGATGAAGTACTATAGAGGCCCAGGTCAGCAACAGCCAATCATTGCTTGTGCGTGTGTCTCCCAGTTGTAACAGAGAGTGGGACAAGGATGGAGGAAATACAACCATCCGAAACAGAAGAAGAGGAAGCGAGGCCGAGGGAAAGAATTGAGGTTACACGAAGAATGGACCAGTCGGGTGTGAGGGCCCTGACGATTGAACACCACATAAGTACTTGAAGCGGGCGCAAGAATGAGAGAAAATCCTGGCGCAGCCTCCGGACTCACGGTTTTCGTATTAGAACCTACCGCTCAGCAGCATGCGCAATACAATTATGACGAAGAAACAGCGTGCGGGAGGACTTGAAGATGCTCTTTGGCGAAGACGGTACGTGTGGTGTGTGAAATGCGCGCGCAAACGTTCAAGGGTTCTGCAATGCTGGGCTGACTTACGAGGTTGGTCCATTGCAGCCAGGCGAACGCTAGCTGTCTATCATGCATGCAAGCGCTTGAACGGCGCAAAGTTAGGTCTGCCCGTCAATATCTCTTCCCACTTTCTGTCCGAGAAGGGTTGGTTTGGCCTGTTCAAATTCGATTTGCTTATATGTTCCTTTCTCTCTTCTTTTCTCTCAGTCGCGCCTGGCCTTTGCGCCTTTGAATCGCGAATGGTATGCTCGACAGGCCCTTGAAGATTGTCCTTGGCGATGCTCAACCCAAGACTCGACACCCAGAGGCTCGCTACTGCCACCAATCACGTCGTCGGCACACCGTGTGGCTTGCGCGAGTGCGTCCAAATGACGGCAGAGGTGGAGAATGTGTACTGGGGTGTACGGAGCGTGTACTGGGGAAACAGTATCTCGGCGCTGACTCGAGCAGGCGCAGAACCGGGGCGCGGAAATCGGTGCGCAGCGCTATGCTGCACGGCACAGCGGCAGCTAGTACTTGAGAGGTCCAGTGCCCGCGCAGATCCGGGAGCTATCTCGCACTCTATCGTGGATAGACTTCGCGATGCCACGTTCTGCCACGACAACGTCGGCCTTCTTTCTGCACCACGCTCACCAGCCAGCTCCAGTAGCGACCTCTCACTTGTGCGCGGAAGACGCGCGAGCTGTCTGACGCACGAGGCGCACGACTATGACAGCTGTCGGAGTCGTTCGTCGGCCACAGATCTGGTTAGAGGCTTAAATGCGATCTGTCAACTTTGTGCCTGCGTCGATGGTCGTCAGGGTTGCCGTCCGGTCGGAGATTTAGCGGTCGATCTGTGTAGTGCGCGGAGACCTGTCAGGTTCTATGACAGGAATCGCTGTCCGTAAGGTCGTGTGCGCTGCACGTAGTAAGTGCGTAAAAGCCGTTGCCAGGCACCTGAAGCTCAGCAGCGTCAGTAGATATCATTATTGAGAGTTTTTCGTAGAGCAAACAACACACCTGAAGTCACCCGTAAGCCCACAACTGAGAGCCTCGATGCTGTCTTGACGGCCAATGCGATTACACTTTCCGTGTTACGAAGTCTTTCTGCGTACACAAGGTGTGTTAGATCTTCGTTCGGTATATTGAGACGGTTTTCTAGAGAAAGGGCAGGGCGAATGAAATACCTCTTGTCGAATCGAGGTCGAGGTCGAGGTCGATCGAAGCTTTGGCGGGTGGTACAGACTTACCAAAACGATGGCCGCGACCGGCTTGACACTCAAGTTGTGGTAGCAACTCGGGCCTTACGAGTGTTTGTAGACAAAGAGTATAAAGGAGAAGTGCGAGTGTGAAGTTGGCAAGCTGAACTAAAGTGAGGAGGAATCTGGGACGGGAAAGTTGACTAAATCAGAGTTTGCATCAAAGCAGGAGTTCATGGAAACGACAAAACTGATAGCGTGAGGGTCAACACCAGGCAGGGATTCACCTAGCGTCATGCCAAGTCAGATGAAAGGTCAGTACGTATAGCTTTCGACAGAGGCTCAGCCTCAGAGGGCAAAGGCTCGGACCAGCCCCAATCTCCAAGCTTCACGGTGGATTATCGATGCCCATCCGCTGATGCAGGGAGTCCAAAGCGCCCGTTGCCGCCGTATCTGGTCCACATACTTCCTTACTCCGGATGTCTTTCAAGTGGACCGGATGGATGACCTCTCAGCTCCTTTCTCATGCAGACGCAGGAACGAACAGCAACTGGAGACGGCGTCCGGCATGTTTCATCGCGACTCCCAAAGATAGACCCATGTAGCGACAGATGATCAATGAGTTCCAACCCGTCGGTGAAGCGAGTATTGGACATGCGTGAACGGCCCTGAACGCATCTGCGAATTGGGCCAAGCAGACCATCATACGGATCTGTCACCAGTCGATCTGTCACAACGATGGAGCTGGTCAGTATTGGGACTCGCTCCCGAAGTCCTTAATGGTACGAATAAGCCAGTTTTCTGCGTATACAGAAGCACTATCGGCGCCCATCATTCAGCACCACCCACGCCACTGAACCTCTCCGCATTTCATCCCCCATCTAAGGAATGCAACATGGACCACACGCTTGGCCCATCCAGATCGGCGCCGTGTGCTCCCATCTAATCGCTCGGAAGCCAAGGCCGAGTTTTTCGAGCTATCAACATTTGGATCAGGCTGAGGCAGAACTCTTTCTCTCTCTCTCTCTCTCTCTCCGTCGGCATAGCTGCGGACCCCAAAGCAGGTTGCGTCGGCAACCGCGAAAGGTGTCCCTTCTCGAATCTCTCAAGTCCCAACAGTCCAAAAGGAGATGCCTTTTGATCATCCCTTGCCTGGATCGACGGAATCGTACGCAAAGGCGGGAGGGTTTAACGTGCAGGCGGTGGCTAGAGGAGAATCAGAATGATTGGACCGTCACTATGCACATCATGCCAAGCGGCAGGAAGCGCCAAAGCATCGAAGCCAAGGGCTTTTGCACTGCTTTTCCAGAACAGAGAAGGTCGAACGTCAACCGGGGTTTTTTTGACGGTTCAAGACCAGATACTCTGTTAGTGGTGGTGGTGGTGGACGTTGACGACGTTTGGAGTTCGTCCTTCCATCGGCCCTTCTCATCCCACTACCTACATTGTCCACCCCTCGTCAAACGGACACTGTCACGTTTTTCGTCCCAAGATGCGACCCGTCGAGCCTCCAACCCCTTCATTTGCGGTCCAAAAGCCTCGTGGAAAATTGGCCTTCACCGACCTTTCACCCAAGCCCTTCCATTTCCATCCATTCCTTTGCACACGGATCCCATGCTCGGTATCTTTAGTTCGTCTGCGTGAGATGTTGCATTCCTCCGACCAGCCGCCCGCCCGTATCCGTCGTCATCTGACGAGCCAACAAGATCAACGACTTCAATCAAAGAAATCAATGGCTAGCCCGGTCCCGAGTCTTGCGTCTTGCGTCCTGAGGCTGTGGCATGGTTTTCAATCCTCTGCTAGCCGCTTCAAGAGCCCTCGGACCCAGGATGAGCGGCCTGCAGGCTCCCGACTTCGTACGGGTCAGCTAGAAGGGTCAATCTGAGCCAAACAACCCTTTGTTGTCGAGTCTGTCCCAAGCGGTGACTTGTTCAGACTAGAAAACAGCTTGCTGCTGTCTCGGTTTGTCCAAGATTTCGTCGCCGCCGTCTGAGCCCGATCCGGATTTGGTAGAGTGACACAGCAGCAGACGCCTTCGGAACGATTGGACCGCCTACGACACCACCAACGTCCCAACGGTACGGGCCGTAAGGACAGCTGATGTGGCATCGGCCGGTCAAGGCAACCAAGTAGAATCTCGTTTCAGGTTTTCCTACATCTCGACCGGGCGTAAACATATCAGCCGGGACATGCAATTTCCATCCCACCACCATGCCTCTTCAACGAAGCAGCGCGTCCGTCTTCCATGGATTCTGATGCGACGGCTACCTACACCTATACCAGCCGCAGAAGCTCATATCCCGAGCATTTCCATCGCACGTGCCAGTGAAGCAACGGCTTACCACCGTTTCTCAGAGCGTTTATCTCATGGTTCGTGCCACGTGTGGCCGCACAATCACGAGATCCTCGTCTTAACAGCGCTATTATAGAGCAAGTATTCTTCTAGAATGCAGGGTAGTGGCGCGTCGAAAACAGCAAACTATTCCAGCGTCTCCGGTTCGCCGCCTCCCGGAACGTTTGTCAAGACCGAGAGAGATAGCGTGGGAGTCTAAAAGAAAGCGCACCGCCCTTGAGCACAAAGATATACGCCAATTCTCAGAGAGATCGTACGAGGTCACCGTAAGACCAATGTCAACTGGAGTGGGCTAGCGGTGTAGGAGGGCTAGCTTTACCTGGTTTCCATGCTTGAGCTATTAAAGCCATTACGGAAATTACATCCACAAAGACCTCACGATCGGCTCCCGGCAGTTGCTGCGCAAACTCGTGGCCCGTGTCAATCATTCAAGCAATGATTGCTTTCTTTGATAACGGCGAACCACGCTAGAATGCGGAGCGGCCGGAGTGGATTCCACTCCACATCTGGCTACCCCGGAGCCAATCTACCTTATTGATGCATTGTCCGACGTTCAACGACCTATCCGCACCTTCGATGCATACTTTTTCCGGGGTTGTGTCGACTCATCCTGTAATTTGCCCGAGCTTGTCATGATGGGCCTTGAGCCTTATTTGTGTTGCGCTGGCGGCAGCCCGCTGAGTACGAAGCCATGGAGATCCAGTCTGACAGCATCAAGTCTTGAGCCGACGGATCGACCGTGAAACAAAAGGCATCGCTATCGAGGTAAGTCACATGTAGATGATATCGAGAGGCCGGATCCGAATACGCACGTTCCGCATATTGATGAAGACAATGCCAGCCTGCATCGTCCTTTCCCCCTCTGTCTACCTGTCACGAGCTATGCAAGTCATCTCTTTCAGCTTGAACGGTGCCGACTGCCGATTCCTGATTTTCAGAGCTTCGTAACCAGGTAGCCGGAACTCCTGGTCCACAGCAGGATCGTTGTGAGTAACAGAACTACCGATAACACTATCAGGGTGTAGGGTCTGGATTTGGTTGCCCAACTCGGCTTTTGTCGTCGTTCATGCCCAGCAACAGCCGTCTACTCTGCACGCCGCTTATCGGCCGACGCTCGCTCGCCAACTCTTTGCAAACAATACCAAGTGCTTGGAGCTCATGAAATGAGCTTTGCACCCGCCCCCTCCCAGACCGAACGAATGCCCGCATGAGACTTCCAGATCACACGTTCAGTTGATACGTCTGAATGACACGTCGACTCGGCACTTATCAGTCAATCAGAAAAGTCCGTGGCGCAGGCTCAGTCTCTGTTCAGGGGTCGAAATTGCAAAGAGGGTTGGCTCTCGATGTGCGCAGCAAGCGCTTTCGCTGAGCGTCGTAACGAATAACAGCAATGATGTTCACTGCTGGAACAGCTTCTTTCTTCGTATGTACTTTTGAGCGTCAGTAATATGACGATGGTGGTAGGTAAAGTCTTTCTCTTTGCCTCTAGATTTCGCATCATCCTTTCCAGCGTCTTCAGGAACTGCGAGCGTATCTGCGACGCTGTCGTCGGGTACACGCCCCTTACGTTCTGTGAGACTGTACCTCGAACGTACTCGAAGCGCACGAGAATGTACATTTCGAAGAGTGCTTGAAAGGAGCCGTTTTGATGTCTTCTTATCAGTTGTCAGACAGTCTCACTCAGTGTTCGTCGAGCGGGTGTTGACGCCATGAGATAGCCCTCATTTTCTCTTGGGTCTTCGAATTCGATCGAAGCAGTCATTCAAACAGTCGAATGGACCATGTACAGCCATTTGTCCATCGTCCTCCATCACCTCGAGATGAACTACTCAAAGTTTTTTGAATTGACATGTACGATCCATTGTCTCCACCGTCTCCCTCACCGACTTCTGGACTTTACGTGTGCCCTCACGAACGAACACACACCTCTCGCACCACTACTTCGCAGTACAGAATATACTCCGAGCGCCCAGGTCCCCTAACAGACACAAAGACTCGAACAAGTATCTTGCACCCTGCAGATACAACTCCAACAACTCAATCACAGACACGTCCATCAGCCGTCCCCCATATCATCAGCACCACCAAAGAACCCAAACAAACGCTCCCCCACATCCATACTTCGCGCTCGCAATGCCGCTCCCAAACGCCAATACACTGCTCAGATAGACCAGCCCCGTCTAAGCGTTCAGTATGTCAGGCCCGATGCGCAACAGACTGGTCTCGCTCCTCTGCCGCATATGCTTCTTCACCTCCTTCGCTGACTGGCAAGTACAGACCCTCTTGGCCCTTGCTGGGATGCACGAAGAAGGGCGCTGGAAGTGGCGAGTTACGTGGCGACTACCGCAGAATAGGTAGCCCCGCCGCTAAGCTACCAAACTACTGTAGACTGTCCGAAGAGCTGGGGGGGGGAAAGGGAGGGGGTTCTCTCAACCGGGTGGGAACGCTTCCCAGGCATCGCCGGCGTTGTTATTTTCGTCGTGAAGCATTCGTTCCCCAACGAGGTGTGGGTAGCTCGAGCTGGCTTGGGGGATTCCCAGCGAGCCGGCGAGCTTTCATTTGCAAATGGCAGCCTTGTTGCGAATGACGGTGAGGCTTGGCAATGGATCGACATGGGCAGAGACAGATTGCCTTGAAGGGGCATTTTATACAGCTAGAAGACCTCAGAGACAGAATGAATTTCTACAGCCCAAGAGCGCTGCTGGTATCTAGGACAATGATCTCATACAACGCCAATCATACCCCATCTCGACCGCTAAGCAGACAGTATACATTATTGACGTGGGGAACGGAACACTCTCCGTTTCCTCCAAAGCCACCAACACACTCCAAACATGCATCCGGACTAGACGGCGCTGTTATTCCTACTCGGCCCCCTGTTCCTCGCCACCTTCTCCGCCGCAAAACTATGCTGTCTCGACCCGTGCTCTCTCCTCGCCGCGATGCTGTTCTGCCTCGACCCGAGACCCGGAAGCTGCGAAAGTCTGCGGCCGTCAGGAACATCCTTCCTCGCATCCGAGAGCTGCTGCGCGAATGGCGATCTGGCGCGGAGGACGGGTCCCTTCCAGTATATGACGTAGACGGCGATGACGAGCACGAACGAGATGCAAGCCAGGATCGTGGAGGCGTAGCTGAGGTGGTAGCGGCCGCCGATGTTGGTGAAGAACGGAGTGGCGGGGATGGTGAGCACACCGGCCAAAAAGTCACGCGACCACCCGTTGCCACCTGTTGCGGACGCGGAATACGGGCCGTAGGCACAGATCATGTAGTCGATAGTGGCCATGTAGATGGCGTAGTTGGCGATACCGACAATGGCAGCGCCGATCATGGAGCCAATCCAATGGAGTGGAGGGCCTTGGATTGTCCAGGCGAATATGAACAGACCAATCGGCAGGCAAGGAGCGGTCCAGAGGAGAAACCACAAGCGAGATTCATACTGGGCATGCTCGTCGTCCGGGTTGTCGCGACGCTCTTTAATGTTTCGTTTGATTGCGGGTATGAATGCAAACCAGGCGAGGAAGTATCCAATAAGGAGCGGAAGGAAAGCTAGACCGATTTCGAGAATGGAGAAACCCCACTGCTCGTAGACGAGGACGAAAGATTGGATGAACATCTATGAGTGTTAGTGAATGTTCAAAGAGTAACGCAAGTTTTGAATAGGCTTACAAAGATAAGGGCGTCGGAGAAGCCGGAGAGAAGCGACAAGACCAGAACAATAGGCTCAGTCAAGAACATCTTGAACGGACGGATCCAAGTGATCAGAATCTCTTTAGCAGAGAAGCGATCCCAGAAAGGAACAAGCTCGTTGGGTCCCCAGATGTTGTCGTTGGGATCAGCCTTTCTCCGCTTCTTTGCGATATTGTCCATCATGATCGTGCTTCGCGTCTCAGGCACTAGGACGAAATGGAGAATCTGGACAAATCCGCCAAAGATCAACTGGATCCAGATGTTCCATCGCCAGGGCAGAAATCTAGAAATGTTAGAATGACGCTCTTTAATACCGCCAATTTGAGAGGGCACTTACTGTTCGACGAAACCTCCGACAACGGGTCCTAGCACGGAACCACCAACTGATGAGAAGACGACAAAGGCGACGGCGTATTGCTGGTTGTCGGCCTCCCACATGTCCGCAATCATACCCAAAGTGACTGAACCTCCCGCAGAGGACAGACCACCAAGCGTACGACCGACCATGATGGACGCAAAGTTGGGCGCCAGGGCCACGGGTAACTGCCAGATGTTGACGAGGAACAGAGATAGCTGAAGGATCGGCTTGCGGCCCAGTTCCTCACTCCATGGCGCCCACAGTTCGCAACCAAAAGCATACATCACGAGGAAGATCATGGCACCGCAGCGAGCGGCTTGCGCGCTAACCCCAAACTCCTCTGAAATGCCGGTGACGGCGTTCGAATACAGGGAGGTGTTGAAGTTCATGGAGACCTGGACGATGAAAATGACTGAAAGGATAGTCCATTTCTTCAGGTTCGAATAGCCGAAGCCAAGTTGGTCGTAGCACATGTCTTCCGTCAATTCTATCTTGTCGTATGTACCAATACGCTCCACTTCGTCCTTCTCGGGATCGCGTGCCCCGTTACTCGCTGTCGTGTTGGTGGGCGCTCCATTGGTCCTCGTGGTGTCTGCGCCTGCGAGCGAGGAGCCCGAGTCGTTGTCGGGCTTGTTCTCCTCGACTTCCTCTGTATACGGAGCCATGATGCTGTTGTGGTCGCCTTTCGACGCAAGCGTTGCTTCTTAACGCGGGTATGGATATTAGTCGTTGCGAGCGCGATTGTCACCAACGAACCGGCGGGGACAGAATATATACGGCTGAAGGATTGTGGAGAAAGAGTGGGACTGTAGAGATATTTACAGCCGGGGCCAGGAGGATTGCAGGGTATGCGTAAACGACGTCACGCCGGCTGCAGGCTCCGCTTGATCGAGCTCGGCATGGCGGCTCATGATTCAAGCCTTCAAGGCTGAAGGGCCGCGCTGATAAGGTTGGAAGTTGGAACCGTTGGAGGGAAGCCATTTAGGGTCCACAGCCGAGCCATGCCTGTGATGCCGACCACAGTGTCTGCGTGAGCAATGACATCAGGCGACAGTACAGTAGCGCGTTTCCACAATGAAAATCCTTCGTGTTTCCGCGACATGAGGGCGCAAACCCTCGTTAGATTGTATTCGCTACGCCGGCGAGCTTTGCCGACCAGAAAGTGAACAATGATGTCACGGCCGGCCGTGCACTCGGAAAGGATGGCAGGGCGCCCCACAGACTGACTGTGCAGTACAGAGTGTCACGCCCTCTGTACAACATTCGACCGTAGCTTCTTTGGGTAAACATCAGTCATGGGAGTGGTACGAGTTGTCCTGTGAGAAATCTTCCTACGATGATGTTTGAACAAGCGTAGAAAGCGTCCTTGGAATCCGTCACATCTTGTAAGTTAGTGCTTGCTTGTCTTTCGGCCAAGCAACACCCAGGATCTACTCGCCTCCAAGCAAAGCTTGAACAGGGCCATTTTAGCCATTCGAGAAGCACTGCAACTCTAGGTAAATGTATTCGATGCAATGATCGAGATGGGCTTCTCGCGCCAAATGGCCGGAGTCGGCTTCTTCACAGGGTGCAATTGTACAGTACCGATTACCGGAAAGAGCAAGTCAGCGCGTGAAATGCTCGACGTCGCCTCTCTTCGGCGCATCAACAGCGGCCTGTCGCGGAAGAGGCGGTCTCTCGCAGTGAGTGGAAGCATGCACGCGGTAGATGGACGTGAAAAACATCAAACGTTCGCTCGAGTTCGGCCCACTTGAAACAGTGCGTGTTAAAATTTCCGATTCGTAAGACCCACACCTTTCCTGCTGTTACAACCTTAATACATCGGACCTTACGCCGGACCCACTTCGGTATGGTTATGGACGAACTATCTGCCGCTATGATACGGCCCGAAGGTTTTGTGGTGGTCCAACGACACGTGACGGGGAGTCTCTGGTGGGCAACAACCATGATGACAAGATCAGATTGAGCCGTGGTCGGATCAGCAAAGTGTGGTTGGTATATTGAGATATGTACAGTGAAGCCAACACCCACGTAACATGGGGATATCATCCAATGGGCCCAACTCCTGAATCATCATATCTAAACACGCGAAAGCGTTCGAATACCCGGCCCATATATTTCAACGGCAATCAAGAGCAGTAATTTCATGATCATCCTGTTAAAATATGCGTAAATTTCATTGTGAAGATCCACCCTTGCGTTTCTTTGCTTGGTTTGGCTTGTCTGGATACAGCTCCGCAAAATCGCTCGGATGATCCTCCTGCACATGTCTTTTGACGTTATCGAGCCGGGTGAAATGTTTCCCACAAGTAGCCATACGGCATTTGAATTTTCGCTTAACCGGCTCGTGTGTAGACATGTGTCTGATGAGGTCCTTGCAGTCGACGAAAGACCATTCACAATCTCTCTTGGAGCATTGCCAGCCGCGTTCGTCACTGGGAGCATGATACTTCTCATGGTGCCTACGATGGATATTAACACTTGGCACAGGTTAAGTGAGACGTCGACCTACTTCAGCTCAGACGGTATGTTGAACTTCCTGTCACAGCCAGGATGTTGACATGGATAGCCGCCATCGACCCTCGGAGAACGAGAGTGGGACGGCGATGTCTGAATGCTTCGTATAGTGGTTCCTCCACCAAAAGTAGAATTGGCCGTGTGTACGATGCTGGCGAACGTAGGTGCGGAGCATTCCAATGCCTGGCCGTCGATAATCTGTAATAGACGAGGATCGATGGCGGCACCTATATGATTGGGCGAAATGCCCGACCAATGGCTCATGAGACTGTTGCCGGGGTAAAGGTTTTCGGCATTATCGTTGTGTAGCCATATCGTTGCCGCGCTACTATGGACATGGTCGCCAGATATAGTAAAGACCTCAAAGATCCTGTGCGAATCTTCTTTATTACACTTGGTATCTGTTACGATCCCCAGTCGGAAACCTCCGTCCTGGTAAAGACACTTTGGCGACTGCAATACCTTCCATATTTGCTCAACACTAAGATTGCCAGGCAGTGGCGATGGTGCTGGAGGAGCGTATGAGCCACGAAGGGCCTCGGAAAGGTCGGCAAAAGTACGAGTTGGCTTCGGGTAGTAAAATTCTTCTACCACAGCTCGAAGACTGATTTCTAGTGCGTAGAGGGCGCAAAAATCATTGTCGCTTCTTGTGTCTTGCCGATTGTAGCTGCGATCCACGTAGTATATAAGATTATCGATGTCCTCCGGGCGTCCTCGAAGTATTATATCAACATTTTGCCCGTAGATGAAGTCTCGCGACGTTCGGTCAACGATGTTATTTGGTAGTGAATCTGCGTAAGGATTAGGGGATATGGGTAGAGGAGGTCTGTCGCTTTGAGAGGACCAGTTGCTGCGCGGCCGGTCAGGTCCAAGAGCGGATCGCTCGCCGGGCAAATATAACTTGCCGATGTGGCTGTTGATTATGGCTCGGGGATCCACGTTATGGTTGTTGTTTCCAAGCCACTGCAACAGCCCGCTATAGAGTGATGTCGGTGCGAGATCGTTCTCATTCCCTCCGGCGCGCCCTTGCTCGTGTCTTTCCTGTGTACCTCTGGGTGTGGTCGCTAGTACTGGAATGCGATCGAAGTCGGGCAAGTTTTCCCAAATCAGGGGAGCTGTGTATTGTTGTTCATCATGAGAGTACTACGAACTAGGTCAATGTTGGCCCAGAGATGACGATGGGTGTAACATACGTAAATGGCTGGACGAGTATGCCTGCATAAAGCGTGATTGCCGCAGGTGTTGCAGTTTGAGCGTGGCTCTTCAACGTTCCCAGCTTGCGAGGCCGAGCTTCCAGGACAAGCTTCAGCTTGGGACCTGTACGCCATCACAACAGCAGAGAGCACAAGCAGTGTAACGACGTATTGGAAGAAGCGGTAGGCCATAGTAGAAAGAGACCGAGACGGCAAAGCTATTGGGTGCGAGTTGCCAGTAATTGCGAAATGAAACCCACGATAAATATCGATATAGCTACAGCATATACAAGAGGCGTATGAATGGAGACTAGGCAAAAATTCAGGCTTGAGAAGCTGCGATGAATTGACCTGCCATGACGGTTTACCTATGTTGTTGGCGGCCTCACGACTGGGCGGCCTCAAGACAGAGCACGCCGTCATACGTGGCGGAGCTATGCGGCTCTTCGAGAGCGCTATGTTGATCTACTCTCTAACTTTTCGTGATGGAGATGACTCTTAACAGTACAGAAAGATGAGGACAGACGAAGATGGACAATGATATGAGCATGCAGCTTAACTAAGATCGGAGGTCTTCGCAAAAAAAAAGGCTTGGGGCTGGGAGATCAGCCCCAACAAGGCACGCCTATCTCTTAGGCAGTTCAGTAGGCGCGTACGGACAGTGATGCTAGAGGCTTGATCACGTCGACGGCTTCCAGTGTCGTCCGAGGTTGCCTTCATGCTCTAGCTAGAGTATTGCACGTATTCGAAGGACATTAGTCAATCGCACATCCAATCGAAGCGAGACAGAAGTGGATGAGTAGTCGCAGTAAGAGGCTGCAAGACCACATACGTACCGAGTCTGCTCAACGTGGGCTTCGACTGCAATGTTTTCCATGCTGAATAGTATCGAGACGATTTTCTTGCGAAGGTTATCGTGTCATCGTTCAAAAAACCCTTGCGTGATGGTGAAACAGACGCAAGGATGATTGCTCAATGCCAATGGAGATGGCAGGCATGCACTGCCAACGAGATAATGTATATAAGGGTATATAAAAGCTTCTATCCAGCCGACGCCATAAACGATATCAACGCAAATCGTCATGCAGTCGCAACGCCGAGAACCCTGACCCACAAGCTGGAGCAATCAATCCAGTAGTCCGCCCTAACGCCAGTAGTCTACCATGTAGCAAACAAGTGCTGCACAACCTCATCATTCATGAATCACCATGCTCCGAGCTAGCAATAGAACTGCCATGTGTAGAACCGCCGTAAGTGCTTGAGTGTTTCTTGCGTATGTGCCGCCTCATGTTGTCTACTCTTCCCATGCCTTTTGTGTAATATTCGCAATGAGGTTCTGTACAGAAGTACGAGTTCGTGCCCGTGTGGGTGACAACATGGCGATCGAGGTCTTTCTTCCAGTGAAAGGTTTTGGTACACTCGTACCACATGCATGGAAAGTCACGACTGGTATCAGGGGTATGTGTCTTCTCGTGTCGGCTACCGATTCATCAGCATATCGTTTTGATCTTGCAGGAAATTCATTGTTCATACCTGAGATCGCATTGCCGACCGAAAGCCCTATTACAGTGAGGACACTGGAAAGAGCCGGGATTAGACCGCACACGTCGGACACCGCTGTTCTTTGCTGACGGAACTTCGAGGCAGTTAGGGTCGTATTCCTGGACCTGCTGAGGCAGCGCCGGTCGCTGAAGAGGGTGATGCTCCTGACCTTCCAAAGCCGGGTCAAGCATAACGTCTGCTGGACTGACCGGAGTCGACCCATCCCAATATTCTGTTGTCCTGTCCCCCGGAGTATATGTGTTATTAAGGTGAGACTGTACCGATCGTGGTTCGACGAGAGAGCCAGCTCGCAGTCTACAACCAGCGCTGTGACTGGAGATATTTAGATACCGGCCGCCGTGTCGTGGGTTGGAAGCGTCATCCTGATCAACTCCGTCCGGATACCTGGGGACGGGATTATCTACTCCGGCCTCATTGTCTGAGTATGCGGTGGCAGAATAGTTGTTCTGGGAGGAAAGCCACGATGAAGCTTCGGATGAGGGTAGACCGGACATCTGCAGGACTATCTCGTTGGAGACGTCTGAGTATACTGGTTGGTGTCTGGGACAAGCCATTATATTGGCATAGCATGCGTGTGCGCCAGATGTCAGGTCGCAGACCGTAGACCATAACATACCAGCGTCGGCATTCGAGTACTCGGCGGAGAACTCGCCATCCGGGTAGGCGTGAACGACGGAGGTAAAAGCGACAACTATGAGGATCTGGGGTAACATGTGTTTGACCATTCGGGTCATGGCTGTCTAATGGGAGGCAGCCCTTGTGGCTATCGAGATGCGACTGGCTGGTTGGGATGGAAGGACTCGCTAAAAAGAAGATGAGAACGTCGGTAGGGTCAGCTGTAACGGGCACTGTCCTCGCGACGACGTGATAGTATCGATAGATGTAAGAGAGCTTGTGGGCTACTTATGCTAATCGTGAACTCGTGGAAGCCGTACGGCCTCAGTTCTACCTAGCTAGTGCTCGTGCGGCTGTGCAAAGGTCCTACTGAAGATACGTCGTCATGCATATCATTTTTAGACCATATGACGATTTTATCATTGTTGTGCTGCATGATCCTAATACTGGATGAAGAGAAGATCACGCGCAAATCGCGAATCTGGGGAGAGCATTGCAGGTCCAAAGCAATGGCGTGGTGTTTTGGCAACGCATTGCTCTCCCGCGTTTGATAATATGTGAACCGCCAAGAAATGGCAGATCACTTGCGTCCCCATTCTCTGAGCAAGAAGGCTGGCAAAATGTATAAGATACTCTGTACAGTTAGCCCTCAGATTACTCTTCACACGAGATGCTGCTGCACATAGAGCCGGCATGCAGATGGGCAGCCGGTCCCGAAAATGGATCAAGTCTTCAAGACGCTGCAATGCCGAAAAGTCTGGCACTCTCGATTATAACCAATGCGTTGAAGAACATGGAGAGCATCAGCCCTTGCGAGTCGCAAGTTACAGTGGGCCGCATGGGATGTAGGATCGACATAAGGCTTGTCACTAGTCCTTAGCTCAACGACAAGGCTTGATAGATGTGCACGTGGCAGTCAAAGGAAAGTTTAGCAGTTCACTGGTCGAGCATTGGCGCACGTAAACGGCGAAGCAATCTTTTGAACTCAACTCGTGTCTTGCTACGTAACACCCAAGGTCTATGTAGTGTTCATTCGGGACGCTTCTCACCATCGAGACACATTGATATCGTTCCTCCAATGTCCATGACGAAATCGTCTCAAGTATCCATTGAACGGGGAATGTGGCGTGCCCTCCCTTACCACAAAAGCATACCCTGGCATCCCCACAACGGCAGGGCCCTCGAACCGTCCTCTATTGACTTCTCATATCCCACTACATGAACGGACTCCGAGATGGTATCCTGCCCAGCTGGTTCCGAGTGGTCTGGCAAGAGCTTACGTATCTCTGGTCTGTGGTTGAGCGTGGGCATTGTTACTGGAAAATTGCATACCATGCGTATGCACGCGGCTTTGTTGGTGTAGAAGCCGAAGCAACGCGAGGCTTGTCCATGACGCCGAAACGACTCCTGCGACAGACGGAGTATATTAAAGAGAGCCCTGACCCGTCTATGTAGAGTGACATCGAGCGCTCATTAGCGCAAAGGATCTGGCAGCTCCAGTATCGATGGATTATCTTTCGGGCTCCCACGAAAGAAGTGGCGGATTCTTTGAATCGAATTCATCTACAGTAGTACAAGTGGACATTGGAAGCTATACGCTCAAATCTAGCACATAGCAGCAGCACTAGTTTCCGGGCTTGTCGGGTCCAAACAACAGAGTGCGTATCATCCGCTGCGTTTAACTGTGTGCTGCGTAAGCACAAAGAACATCTGAGTGTTGCGGTAGCAGCCTCGATAGCTGCATGGGACGTAGAACGTGGGTCGAGACGGAACGCGGCACCCTGAAATCGAAGAGAGCCGCCAACTAGAGAGTGGCGTGGCCGTAATGTGCCGTTTGGGTCAGTGTACCTGGACGGAGATCGGTGTCCATGCTCTCTCCCATCTACATACCCTGCCATCTGGGAAGTCGAGAAATCAAGAGGAGTCAATGACTGAAACGACAGCGTGAACCATTACCTCCTGCCAGCTAAACGTGAATCAAAGGGCATCCCTAACTCGGCAACAGTAAAGAAATGGGACGTGGAGAATTGACAGGCTAGTGACTCTGCCAAATAGCGGCGGATAACAGAAGTGAGTGCAATCTACAAGAGTGGTAAGGTCAAAGACAAAGTGGACGCCGAACAAAGAATGGACTCGGTCAGACGACGCTAAATTAGCAGCGTTCACGGCTCCTCCACATCCATCAAATCCTACAAACTACCTTCCTCCTTCCACTCCCATTCCTGTTTCACTTCGTGTCTGGGGTCCGGTCCTTGGAGATGGGCACTTGCTAGCATCGACTCCATTATGGCCCGATCAAGCGCGCGAAGACTGGATCTTAGCTATGGACATCGGTGTTCAGCGCTCAAGACAAAGCAATGATCACGTGATTGTTCAATTTGGCCTAGCGGTTAACGACACGTGATTGGAACTCGACACCTCCCGTCGTTTTCGCCAGTTCTCTGCGCCAGAACCCCCCATCTCACCATAAACGCTATCGCACCCTCTCAACCTGGACTTCTGGCGCGAATTGTCCGGCGCATCCAGTACGATAACTGAGGCTCCTTTGTCCCCATACCATCCCTCAGCGCGACTTCCTCTACCCAACTGGCCATCCGACTCCGCACCTTCTCCTACCCAGTCCAACCTCCCGCCTCTGTCCGACCTTCGAGGGCATCTCACAAACTTCGTCACACCGAATATCGCATCTCCATACCTTAGAGACTCGTCAGGTAGCTTATCGTCACCTCTCGTTTCCTTCAAGCGTTGCTCCCTCAGTGTGGACAACAGTCATCTTCGAGTCTCTTGCCGTTGAAAGCGTCGCTACTCGTCTTTGAGTGCTTGTACAATCACCCAGACTGCTCAAGCTCGCTTGCGACTCAGATCAACTCGTTGACGGCACTCGAAACGCTCGGTTTCGCCGTCATGATATCCAGGTTCAGAAGAAACTGAACGACGCCTTTACGAAACGACGACAGCCTTCACCCCAAGCGTATTATGACAGATATCGCGTCCCTTACGACCCATGCTGATCCTCAGCTCAGCTCTGTCGCTGCATTGCCTCCGCTCACGCATCGCTTCCCAAATGGCATTGCCTCGCTCGATGGCACGGCTGACGAGGAAGAGTCTTCTATCATAAAATGCATTTGCGGCTTCAACGATGATGATGGATCTACAGTTCTCTGTGAGAAATGCAACACATGGCAGCACATCTCATGCTACTACGAGTCGGAAAAGGTTCCAGACGTACATGAATGCCGAGATTGCAACCACAGACCTTTAGATGAAAGAGGAGCTTCTGAGAGACAACGACTGCTTCGGGCGCATCAGCATGCCGTCGAGCGAAAAGCCAAGCGACCACCCACAAAGAGCCATAAGAAGAAAGTCAAGGATTCGACTGGTACCGTACAGGTCAACGGCTGGTCTCCTTCCGATCGGTATGAAAGTCACGATCGCGCAAGCGCGAGCCCAAGAGATCAACCTCCTCCAGCCAAGCGACCGAAGACGAGCCATCGAACGTCTACATCTATCGCATCCCTCAACCAGAGTCCGGCGTTGGCAGCAAATCCCCGCCTTCGTGGCGGTGACGCTATACTGAACAGACAGAGTCCAGCAAAATCACCTCCTGCACCAGCCCTCACGAACGGTACTGCTGAAGACTACTTCTCGCTTGAATTTATGCAGTTGTGTCGACAGGGTGAAGTTCCAGTACCCGAGGGTAACCTACATACGACAATTGGCCTCACGAATACACTCACTGCATGGCTTACGGACTCCGCAGCCTTGTCCGAAGCGACTGGGGGAAAACAGAAGCATGACGTGTTCTCTGCGGCCGACAGACCGATCGAGCAACTTGAGGCGATGGCTCCTGCGATAGCAAGGCGTACCGACGAAGATCTCTCTATTACGGCCCATGGCATGCACCCTGTGATTCATTATTTGGTAACATGCTCCGACGTCCTCCCGAGTTCGTTTATTGGCGAATTGAGAGGATCTATTGGATTCAAAGAAGAGTACATCCAGGATCCTGTCAACCGCTGGTCGACTCTTCGACATCCCGAGCCCTTCGTTTTCTTCCTTCCCCATTTACCCATCTATATCGACACGCGAAGAGAAGGGACGCTGCTTAGATATCTACGGCGTAGTTGCGACCCCAACTTGCAGATCAAGACAATAATTGGCGACAATGGGAGCTACCACTTCTGCCTAATCTCGACGAGAGAAATTGCTGAAGGAGATGAGCTGACAGTGGGTTGGAATATTGATGGCGACGTCAACAACATCATCGCCAATCTGTCGAAGAACGGAAACTTGAAACGAGATGGATTCCGCGGCCAAGATGAAGAATACATTTCTCGCTGGGTCGCAGGAGTACTGGCGAACTATGGCGGCTGCGCCTGCTCTCGACCTGACGGTGTTTGTGTCATGAGTCGCTTTGATCGTCGCAATGGACACCATCAGCACGAAGCTGTCAGCTCTCTAAAACCACCCAAATCACGGCGCAAGAAGGCAACTCATGTCTCGCCACTAAGCACGGGCCGTGCAACGAACAGCCGAGCGAGCAGCGAGACCAACAAATATGAACATGATGATGAAAACGCCGATAGCCGATCAGCCTCAGGATCGATTCGAAGCAAGCCCGGTAGTCGCGATATCACTCCACTTGCTGATGGAACAGAGCTCTCTACTGGAAATGGCGCCGAGGTCTCCGAACGAGACAGGCGCAAAATCCAGCAGCTTGAACGTCTGTTTGAGAAGCAACAAGAAGAGATAGGCGGGAGAAAGAAGAAGCGGAACAGTGCTGGCTCAACGCTAAACACACCGGGTGTTTCTACTTCCGTACGACAAGCAAGCACTTCTCTGCGAACTGTCCATCATGCTGACGACGTACAGAAGCAGCTAGGGTTCCCCGATAATAACCATGGCTCAGCCATCCCTGGTCCTGGTCCTGGTCCAAATGGTATACGCTCACAGCATGTGAACGGGGCGTACACTTCGGCTGCATCCCCAAAACAGCGCGCAACCTCGGGCAGCTCCTCTCGTTCATCGACTGTTGTGAAACCAACGTACACCTCGAGTTCAACACAGACCGAGCCAAGTTCCTCTCCGCTGATCTTGTACACTCCCCCTGTCGCAGGTATCCGCAAGCGACAATGTTCCTTTGCACAAAGACTGCTACGACGCGCCCAAACTGATTACCTCAAAAGACAGCAAAGGACTAGTTGTCAGGCCGACAATGAGAATCAACAGTCACTGCAATCTCCTTTAGCTTCTTCACCGTTGGTCATGAGCGCAGAGCTCGGTCCAGCGGTCGTTGAGGATGTTGTCGTGGCTGATCAGTCCGCTATCGATCCTACTCCGAACATCGCGTCAGATTATGAATCGAGAGCTGTAGGGACAACTTCACCCGAGCCTGTCGAGCCTTTGGTAGCTCCAACCGCCACTATGATGCCACCACCCCGACCAACAGCTGATGCGCAGTCTTCCGAACCTACACAAGATGGCAGCCAAGCACAGGAGGAGGAGATGGAGGAGATTTTAAATGCAAGCCACAACCACAATGACGACCATGCCATAGCAACTGAGGACGAACCGGAAAGTGAGCTCCTCCAACAAACGTCACATCCTCCCATACACCCACATCTCCCACCACGGCCTTCAGCAGACTTGGGAACCGAGACTGCTACCCTCCCCTCGACTGAGCGAAGTGGCTTGCATGTCCAAATGCCGCCTGTGCCCAACTTTACGACTCAGAGATCCACTACGCCGTCTCTGGTAGACACTCCTGGTCCCTTGACTGGTAGTTCTTTTGCGCAATCGCCCGCAGCTAACGCAGCCCCTCAGACGTCTTTCTTCCCTCCGTCTGTTGCGGCTGCGGTTGCGCCAAGTCCAATGAAGAAGAAGATGAGCTTGAGCGACTACACGAGGAAGAAGGCTAAGGCAACTGGCACACCAGGCACCTCGAGCACGTCCGCACCCAATGACACATCTTTGCTGCAGTACGGTACGAATGAGGTGTCAGAAAGCAGCGCAGACATCTCAGTGCCAACACTTCAATCTTCAACATCATCTGTGCTCGAGGAAGTCGACATGCCTCTGGCGCCATTGTCGCACGCATCTTCAGACACGCCGGTACCCAAAACAGAGCCGACTGCTATGTCCTAGAGTGGGTTGAATCCCCTGATATCATGTATTATAATGGATTGTTTTTACTCTTTCCACTTTGTATGACGAAGGCTTTAGCACCTTTATTCATAAGATCTCTTTTGGATGACCAAATAGGGCAAAAGGAAAGGAACATGACAGCGATGGCGCTCTGCGGGCGCCCTTCAGTAAATGGAGACGGATTAAGTCTCCATCTGAATTATCTGATCTGAATGTCTCTTTGGATACCATTTCGAAATCAAAATTTGATTGTAACGTGCATCTTCGAACATTTTCGCGCATAGCGTGTAATATAGCGCAATTCGTTCCAATCACAATGTTACTCGAGAGGTAAATACGCGTTCAGAGGATGGGAAAGGTCTTTGTAGGCGAAGTCGGTCCCCTCGTTAGTTTGATCGCTGCAGGAACACTAGGTCCCAACTTTTCAGAAAGTTCGAAGCTGAATGCGTGCGCTGATGGCGATCCTTCAAAGGTGCAGCTTTCATACGTAGTGGATTGAGGGCTTGTTCGTTTTATCTGCGCGTTACGTTAACGCGCCAAATATAACGCCAGATTAGTGAGTGTTCGGCGCGTTATTATATATCTCATACTCGCGGTAGTCGCGGGTGAGGGTTATATATAGTAGTTCTTGGCGGTTAAGAGAGGCGGAGGGCGCGTTATCCTAATACTGCCCTTGACCAGCAGTCATAGTAACGCGCCCTCCTTCTCTCTCACGTGCGAGACGTTATATACGTGCGCAATCGATCGATCGTGTGGTTGCCGAGTAGCAGATATCTAGCAATATACGGCGTGATCGTATCGCTATAGTGGTAGCAAAGCAGCTCATTACTATGTATACATTCTTCCTTAGGTTGTAGCTACGGCTTACTAACCTCCTTATCCGCCACCAGATTGCTACCCAGGTCGCCACCTTTCCTAGTTTGCCACCTCTCCTAGTAACGCGCCGAACGATCCATCAACCGCGTTATTATAAATCGCAATACAGGCGGCTACTAGCACTCACGCTACGGCGCCAATATCTAGATATATTGAGGGCGCGTTATTATAACGCGCAGATAAAACGAACAAGCCCTGAGCCTCGCGTGAGCACGTTCCTGAATCCTTTGACCCGTGCAACATCGATACATGGCCAGGCTTCCTTTTCCCATCCTTCAATCACGAACACGGGCGAGCGTAGGTAACCTTCTGCCTTCTGTGTCATGAACCGTACGTCTAATCAAGCCTCTGGAACCAACCACGCCGTTGTGTCTTGGGCTAAATATAGGCGTCGCTAGCTTCAGGGGTGAACGAAGGATCAATAGTGCCTATCCCGTGAGAGACTGAGTCTCTGCTCAGCCACCATCGTAGTTTTTCACCATGTCGCTTAGGCTTCCAAAATGTTGATAGGTTCAGATGCTGCTACCGCCTGCAATAATGACTGGTCCTTTTTCCCCTTCACGCAATCTGTAGTTCGCGCGTTTTCGCTTTTCGTCGCTTTTCGTACTTGAGTATCCTTGACTGTCGCTTTCTTTCTACATACTTTCGATCCGTTCATATACCGCGTTTAAAAACTGCATTCGAAGCTTCATAACGTTGCCAATCATGTTCACCAAGACTTCGCGCGAGAAGCTCGCGTCGAATGAGAAACACTGGGCTTGGAAGGCCGGACTGCGCGTCGCCTCCACGATCATTTGCCTTGCCAGTATCATCTGCATAGCGATTGCTTCTGCAGAGGCCATGACACTGGCACGCACCGAAAACGACCTAGAGTCCGACCTTGATCATTATGTTTACGACTGGATAGAAGTGATTTGGGATCTCATACCAGTACGTCTTCACATCTTTCTTGCGATGTTTGAAACTTACAGCCATGTAGCTTGGTCTCGCAATCATATGGAACGCCGTATATCTCCTTATCCTCTTCATCCGACAGCGTCCAGCACACCCAGGCTTAGCCGTAGCCTTCGACCTCCTCCTTTGGCTCGGCCTCCTTGTTGGTAACCTCTTCGCAATCGCCGGAGGCATTTCAGTCATCAGCTTTACGCCGGATCAACTCTATTCAAGCGGCGGACACTACGACTATGCCGAGAACGGCACCTACGTCTACATCTCCGATAACGCGGGCGCAGAAACGTGCGCAGATTTTGCGAGTTGCGCGGACCAGCAAAAGTGGCTAGACAACCTACATACGCGAGGTGTCCTTGAGATAGTAGGAGCGGCTGCTGGCTTCGTTGCTCTAGTCATCCACCTTGCCCTGTTCTGCTGGGCGTGCGCGGACACGCATTACAGGAATAGAAACTACCAGAACATGAGGGCGAGGAAGATCGCGGAAGTGATGATACAGGAGATGGTGGAGAAGGGGCAATTACCGCCGCCTAAGCAGCCTCTTGTGGCCTCACAATCTGTCGGACCACAGTGGGTTAGTGGAGCTTTGGGGCCGCAAACGACGGCTGCTCCGGAGGCCCAGCCAATGTTGTCGCAAGAGCAGAGGAGGGAGGCCGTAGGAGTGCAGGGCGGGAGAGCGTCACCTGCTAGGTCGGTAGAAGTAGAAATACAACGAGCACCACAGCCAGGGGTGGCAAGATAAGCAAGCTCAATTGAGGTTGGCCATAGCTACACAAGAAGATCGTTAAAGTCCTCAGATGGTCGCAGGGGAACACAAATGTGCCCGCAGGCTTTCACGGGCTGGTGAGACGTCTTGCTAGAGGAACCGTCGCCTAGCACTGAGGCCAAGGCTGGACCATGGGACAAGATCAGGGCGACCTGCACACGAAAAGGTGTCTTTCTCGAAGTCAATTCTGGTGGCGGAGGAGGAACCATTTGAGCGTTCTGTTAGCGCGTTGATACCCAAGCTCGCAATGCTATTTCCGATTTATAGTCTGTCATACACCTAATGTAATATGCAAATCAAC
Source organism: Coniosporium uncinatum (assembly GCA_033119265.1). Taxonomy (NCBI): domain Eukaryota; kingdom Fungi; phylum Ascomycota; class Dothideomycetes; genus Coniosporium; species Coniosporium uncinatum. The sequence continues at coordinate 80,046 of JAWDJW010000002.1, forward strand.
TTGTATGGATCTCGCTAATAGAACGTTCACTCTTCCAGTGGGCTACTCAATCGGGCAATATGGCGGACCCTGCACCCCCAACGTCACAGGGCAAGCATGACTCGCGCCCAGATCCTCCCACCTGAAATATTCTAGTTTGTATCATTCAAGTTCCACCAGGATACCTCGACATGTGCTGAGATGGCTTGGTCCGATCCCGATAGCTTTGCGACCAAAGCGTTTGGGCCATACATCTCTACCATCATCATCGCAACGCTCGTTGCGTTTCTTCTTCCAACCCTCGTGCACTTTTACCTATATCGTGCAAAGGCACCCACCTCATTACCTTCGTTCCTTGTACTTGGACCGAGTGGTAGTGGGAAGACTAGTCTTGTGACACTTGTATGCCCCCATACTCCACACGGGCTTGTCATCCCATAAAACTAACAGCTGCTGCGCAGTTTGAGTCCGGCAAACCTTCCCCAACCCACATATCGCAAGCGCCATCAACCGTACAAGTACACCTTCCGAGCACCACGCGGGCCGGCTCGTCTCAATACCGCTCCGAGAATGACCCTACGCTGAAGCAAGAGAAGCCGCTACAACTCATCGACACACCCGGCCATGGCAAGCTACGGCACTACGCACGGGAGTATCTACAAGATCCACCACCCGGCCTAAAGGGCATCATATTCGTAATAGACGCCGCGAACGTCTCCTCAGATAGCTCGAGCAGCGCGAACGAGACTCTGCAAGACGCGGCCGAGTATCTGCACGATATTCTCCTGCTACTGCAGAAGCGCTACACCTCCGCGAAGACGAGCAAGGGGCCTAAAGAATTACCTGTGCTTATAGCGGCCAATAAGTTGGATCTGTTCACTGCGTTGCCGGCGCCGCTACTGAAAGGGAAGTTGGAGCAGGAGATTTCGAGGGTAAGGGATGCGAGGGCGAAAGGTTTAATGGCTGCGGGCATGGGCGAAGAAGGTTCGGAGGAGAGGGACTGGTTGGGAGAGGGAGGGGAGAGCAAGTTTGAGTTTAGGATGATGGAGGAGGTCAACTGTCCGGTGAAGGTCGTGGGGGGAAATGTACTGGGTGCTGAGGGAAGTGATGTGGACGGGTGGTGGGGTTGGATTGCAGGGTGGCTATGAGCTTGTACCTTAACGTGGAATACTATGAAAGGCCATCTAAGCCGTATCAACGTAGTTATTTCGAGTCAGATGGCAGTCTCCCTCACGATCGGCTTTCACCCAGTTGAGTCACGTGCTAGAGTATTCCTTCTCTTCATTCGATCTGTTCTTCACTCCTATCACACCTTCCACTCACATTCGTGACTCGACCTTGAAACGTAAAAGTGGGCTAGTCTTGCTTGAGACTCCTACATATCGTTGTATATACGGCACCACTTTCATCATCCACCTGACGTCATCTACGGTAAGCCGTAGTCAACATTGAAGGCCTAGCTTGTCAATATGATTTTGGAAGGACATATAAAGGTCACTTAGCTGCAGAGACCGCATCATATAATATCCTTTGTACCGCCGAATGCCCCTCCGCGCTCGCCTACTAGAAACTGTACGACAAAGAGCTACTCAAGCAGGAGTACAGAGAAGATACAAGAGCATGGCTGTCCCTAACTCTACCGGCCCGCTTTCGGGGCTTTGGAAGCCCACACACCTGGAACGCCTCTACTATGGCCCAGACTGTGTCAAAACCCATCTTCTAGAATGCATGCCCAGCGAGAATTCTAAAGCATTTGTGATTACTGGTTCATCATTAGCGAAGAAGACACCCCTAATCAAACAAGTCGAAGAACTCCTCGGTAAACACCATGCCTCCACATTCTCCGACATCAAACAACATGCCCCAGTCGCCCAGCTCGACGAAGCAACTGAGCAGGTATCAAAGGACTCCTCCATCGACACCATCATCAGCATCGGCGGCGGCTCCCCCATCGACTCTGCAAAAGCAATATCTTACCGTCTCAACGAAAAGATGGGCAAGTTCCTCTACCACATCACCATCCCCACGACCCTCAGCGCGGCCGAGTGCACCATGGGCGCCGGCTACACGTCCTCGGACGGCATTAAAACGGGCGTGGGACACCCCAAACTCGTCCCGCACGTGATACTCTACGACGCCAAGTTCGCGCTCGAGACGCCGCAGCACCTGTGGCTGAGCACGGGGATGCGCGCCATGGATCACGCGATGGAGTTCATGTACCACGGCTTCGTGAGCGAGGTGCCGGCGCGGCAGATGGCGATGAGTGCCGCGGGATCGCTGTTTGAGTACTTGCCCAAGTACAAGGAGAACCCAAGGGATGAGGATGTGATTACGCGGTTGCAGCTCGCGGCTTTTGCGTCGCTGGGCTTTTACGGGTACAACATTAAGGGTGGGTTGGGGTTGAGTCATGCGCTGGGGTACGCGTTGGGGAGTCCGTATGGGATCCCGCATGGTGTTACGAGTTGTCTTACGTTGGGGCAGGTGGTGAAGTTGAAGGCGGAAATGGATCAGGAGAATGCGGCGCAGCTGGCGAGGATGCTGCCATTTGTTGCTGGACAGCCAAGGAGTGGAGATGATAAGGCTGATGCGTTGAAAGTGGGCGATGCTATCCTGAAGCTAGTGCAAGATTTGGGGCTCAAGACGACTCTCAAGGAGTACAATGTAGGCGAAGACCAGCTTGATGTCATTGCTAAGAGGGCGACTGGAAGTGAAAGTGGAGAGCTATATGACAAGGTGAGGGAATTGGTGAAAAGGTTGTACTGAAGATTACGCGAGACATGGCGAGGCTTGCATTGGCGTAGTCATCACTGCTTCTTCTATCAGTATAACACTTGGTACTGTCCTGTAACTTTACAAAGGCCGGACGCCGCTCGCTTCAGGCACTCGAAATGGACTCAATCTCACGAGCACGAACGGTTAGTGATGCATGCCAGTCCGGCAGCTGGGCTATTGTCGGTAAATCTATGTTTGAACGTGAAGAGACAGAACCATGTCGATAAGTTCTGTCAGCAAAACACTGACAGTACAATGTCATGGCAAATGGAAGTAGTAACGTTGAACGCAACTGTTCAAACAGGCTTAATCCGTATAAGACCTGAAGTATACGCTGGCCTGCTGGATCAAGAAGACGAGCGATAGAGCCACGACACGTCTGTTCGCGTGTCGGATGATATTCGAGATACATACATCGGAACGCATCTGATGGGACACGGTACGGTATACGTGGAGTCAAACATCATGTCATCCGACGCGAAGAGGCTTCCGAAGATCTCACTGTTTGATTGCATTGCTGTCCTACTATCATTCTCTTTTTCTGTGGTGGTGTGGTTCGTGTATGCACAAGCAAAGCTGGACAGTTCAACTCGGGTACAGGACCTTCAGAATGATCATCCTTGCGTAAAAGCTGGGTACAGTCGTCCTTAATGAGCCATGCAGCATCGCAACCTCATGGGTGATTCACATGTAACTTATCAACAGTCGGATCGGATCACGTGATAATTCAGTGCTGGCTTCACTTTCCGTCGCTGGGATGATGTTCCGCACCCGAAGCCGAAAACGCGACCAAGGGTACGAACAGAGGGCCAGCTCTTTCTTTCCTCCGCACCACCGTCAACGCTGCATTCTGAAACAGTCGACCTCGGAAATATACACTCACCGCGTTTCCACCACAGATAAGCAGGCAGGTCAGCAGATCACATTGCACATGGTTGCAGGTACAATATGGAGTGGCTTCCGTTCAAGGCGCAAAAGGCGCATCGTCGTATGCCGAAAGCAACCGGCTTCAGGCTGAATGCCTAGTAATACGATACTCTTCGAATTGCTGTTTACCCGTTACCTGCGAGTACTTCCAAGCCTGCTAAGCTCTTGATTCGCAGGAGTACTGCGGGAAGGAGGGTCGGAGCCTTGGAGGTCCTGACAGTTTCCAGCCTCGAAGCAACCTCCGCCTCTCCTGAAGTGTTTCCATTGGCTGGCGCGTAACTATTTGTAGCAGTATCTAGCACGCCGCTCGCTTGGAAAACATGTACGTTTGAGGTACACCAGGCCACAAGAAGCAGTCCTAAGACGGCCGGGTTCCGAGCACGCGGCAATCAACTCACCATCTTGAAGATACGTCGCTTGGAGTTGATCCTTGAAAGTCTGCGGCTGAGAGACCCTAACAGCTGCCAGGAAAGATAAGACGAGAGATGCAGAGAAGCCGGCCTCTGTTTGCTGTACATTGTCCTTTACATATGAGATGCATACCAAGATCTGGCAGATTCGCTCATCAGCGTCCTCTTCGACTCTTCGAAGAATGCTCCCTGCTACGTGCAGCGGACTGCCTGCACCCGACAGTGTGCGTCAATTGTTCGTATTTTATCAAGTCAGCAAATGCGCCCGCTTTCACAAGTCTCCGCTCCTCCCGTTTTGCATGGGTTATGCCCCGAATCCGAGATTGGATCGGCCCAAGGTACGTTGTCAACTCGGGCTTCGGCCGGCCACTTCATGGACCCGACTGAAGCTAACGCCCGGTCTCCGAGTGAATCATCATTGCTTCCGTCGTCCTCGCCTTAGAATGACTATGTCACATTCCCTTGCATTACTGACTGACAGGCTATCTTCGATGGCTACAGTTTTCGGCCATGACATCCCGTTCCGCCGGAGACACAAGGTACGGCAACGTCAGCCTCTCCCTTTGTGAATAGCATTCTAAACAGATTGCATACTTTCCACATCACGAGCATACCTTGTGAGGGTTGCGCCAGGGTCCGCGATATTCGCCTTCAGCCCTGTGTACGACTTTGTCAGTAAGTACGAAGGGTAGTGACTGATCAGGTTGACACTAGAAAGCTTCGAGAATAGTTCCTAGTCAGGCACATGATGTGAGCTGCGTGACTCATTGGTGTAGCTGCACGTTACCCAACCGTGCATGGGGAGCATATTGTTATCAGTAACCCAAAACGGCTTACCGTTGCCAGGCTCGCGCCGGAAGTGCGGTAGCGGAGTCGCAATCCTCGCTCTTCTCGCACTTTGCAGGCTGCAAAGACGCTCAAGCCGCACAAGCGAAACAGGTCGTCCAGCGCTTTCGTGAGCAGACGCAATTGCACGAGCCATGGACCCTGCATATCCTACCACGAATGCTCGACGAAGTAATGGACTTAACGCGGCCGCTCGTGCTTCTGACAAGCATCTGCATGTAACTGAGCATCTCCTCGCTTGACGCATGAAACAACATATAAGAATGTCTCATGTCCGTCTAAGTCAGCATCATTACACACAGTGCATCTTCAAGCTCAAATTCTCTCTATTCAAGCACTACTTCCGGTTCGCTTCTCGATCTTCAGGGTCCAATCGATCTCGTGTCCGCCTAGCTTTGTCGTACCGTGAACTTCTTCGAAAGGACCATGGACTCCCAGCAACCCGACTACTGGACAACATTTCCTCGCACGAGCGGTGTGTACGAGAGTTCGTCAGATATGTCACCAATGCAAAGCATAGACTCCTCTCCGGTTAGCAAGCACTGTTTGGATAGTCTTCATCAGACCGAAAAACAAGGCTGACTAGGCTGCAAGATAATCTCAGATTTTGAAGCTGTACCACTCTTCTACCAGCCCAACCTGTTCCAACAATTTGCGGATGACCTTCAATTCGGCTACCAACTACCCTTGACGCCCAGCGAGTTCGAATCCGCAGACGAAAGCTCATATTGCAGCCCGCCACCACTCACATCCGAGCTCTCATATCCCCCTCCAGCGACTTCGCAGGAGAAACAGCATACCACCAGCGGGGTGAGTCTGGGTCCGACCATAAAGCTTTGCGGGTGGCAACATGACTGACAATTGCATAGAGAAGACGAGCACAAAACCGCGCCGCGCAACGAGCATTTAGAGAGCGCAAGGAAAAGCACGCAAGAGACCTGGAGGTGCAGCTGGCAGCTCTATCGGAGAAGCACCGCAAGCTCGAGACGTCACACGAGGAGCTAAACGCGGCCTACGACAAGCTCAGGAAGACGGTCGAGTTGCTTACCGAGAAGGAAAGCGAGGAGTCAGCGTCGCGGCCTACGCCGCAACGTAATGTCAACACGCTCAGGAAGGTGTTGGATATTCTACATGGTGAAGTCAAGTCGAAGGATGACGAATCAGTCTAGGTCCTCAATAGACAGATTGACAGCGAGGACTGCGGTTCGGAGCGCGCGAGATACGAAAATAGACATGAGGTCGTTGTTAACAATTACCTAAAGAGGATGGCGGCCCACTAATCGGACCGACTGGCTTGGCCGGTTGGATAGCAAAGAATCATTCAAACAGTCGGGGATTTCAAGTGCTTGCATGACTTATGATTCCATGTTTTCAAGGCGCGTTTGTGGTTGGACAGCGTTTCCTTACTTATACCGATATCATGTTTAGTTTCGAAAAGCCAACCCACGAACTTTAGCAGAGATATTGTACAAATCTGGCGACACCAGAGACTGCGTGATTTGCGTAGTTGTCTCTTACTGTCTATCTTGCTCCCCTTCATTCTTCACAAGTGCTATGTTGGGTATGCCACTCCACCTCCTCGAGTCCACCCTGAGTCATGAATTTCGTGTGCCAATGCAGCATTAGCCTTTGGAACGCAGATGCGAGACAAGCGTCCATCACATCGAAAACGCATATCGTCCATCATCAAATGTCGTATAACTGCCACAATGCACGACCCGTAGGGCATCGGTTTCTCTCCCATACCAACGTCCTCTACTCCGGTGTTTCAGCCCCACTACGTCCACCCAATTCATCGCCGTAACCGCACGCACTTGCCTCACGCCGACGGACAGCTAATATCGCCCACCACCGCCCCCGTCCAATTCCCCGTCCCCGCCATCTCCTCGAAATCCCCACTCGTCAGCGGCTTCGCCCACATCAAACACGCGATACTAGGATTTCCGCCTGGTGCACCATACAGCGGTGGCTGCGGTACGTCGTACGCCAAGTACGCGGCCTTGCAGTCGCCGGTGTAGCCATAGCCGTAGCATTGCTCGAGGCAGTTTGTGAAGAGCGTGGTGCTGTTTTGATAGGTGGCGGTCGAGGGGGGGAGGTAGTATTCGTAGAGGGTGGTGTTGAGGCGGGCGGCGGTGGGTTTGTAGGAGGCGGTGCTGTTTGTCGCGGTGTCGTTGGTGGTTGGTAGGGGAGAGGAGACGGTGCAGTTGGAAGGGACGGGTTTGCCTATGGGGCCGCCGGCACGGATGTGGGGAGATGTTGATGGTAAAGTAATTGGAGAGGTCGATGCTAGGGTGGTGAAGATAGTGAGGGTGAGGAGGGTGGGGAGATTAGAGATGGAATGCATGTTGATTGAGTATTGAGCGGATGTATGCTTGGATGAGTCTTCTAGAAGTGATGAGGTCTCTGAGATGGACAGGAAAAAGAGAGACATTCATCCAGACCTATATATGGATTAACGTAGCAATCAATATTGCGGACACGAACGTAGCGGTAGCACAGCTGCTTAAGCAGTGGCTGAGTGACATGGAAGATGATTACGAGCGGCAGGCATAAACAGTACGGATCTGTCCGCCGACGTCATGGCTCCTTATGCATGCACAGCTGGGGTCGAGAAATGTCCGTCATGGTGGATGGAGTGCGAAGCTGAGAATGCCCGTTGACGCTTTTGAGTGGTTGTTCGTTGCAGGTTTCGAAACTGAGCACCGGTCCACTCGAGAGCACCGAAGGAGCGCCGACAACGTTCCTGGGCAACCGTGCGCTTGTCGTCCAAAGGCCAACCTCTCGTCCTTCAACCTCTTCATGCTCACAAGCAGTCCAATCATGCAAGAGCGTGTTCGATTCGAAGGTTCTTTGATAGACTCTCGCAGTACCTGTAAATGCTAGCAGGCCAACCGTCTATGGAGCTTGGGTCGCATCATCAAGCCAATGGCTCCAATCTGATCCTGATCCTCAACCTTCAGCCGCCCCTTCATCAAGGTCCTTAGTCAACTGGATGGCTTTGCGAAGGCATACAAAGGCCGTCCGCCTTTCACAGTAAGGAATGTTGCTATTCGAGTTGCTAAGATACTGTTCACAAAGCCAATGTGGGCCTTAGTACTCTACGAGATTTATTCAGTTCTAACGTCCCCAGAAGCACTCAGTCCACGTCTCCTACCAGAGTCTCTATAACACGTTCCAATCAACCATTCTCTATCGAACTGCAAGATGGCCTGGTACCTCTGTTTCGTTGACTTTATGGCGCAACCTTTTCTTTATTGAACGTGGCTCATGGCTTTCAGTACATGCGATACCTTGTGACATCTGGCAGTCTTCACTATATTCTGCATTCCAAAGTGTCGCGCAGTTCGAGGGTTTTCTCTATGCGGATCTTCCCAAACCAACCGTGTAGGTCTAAGGAGATGAGACGGCGGCGAATAGCTAAAGAACGGCATCGAGCACACCCAGAGACTGACTTAATGAGTGCATCCGTGGGTCCCGAGGCAATGTTGGTTACGATACCACTTGTAGATCAAGATCTGTCTTCCCGAAGTCTTGTACATAGACGCGTCTCCTCAAAAGAGGCACGGTTAAGTGTGATTTACGAAGCCGGCCATAATCCGATTGAAATAGCCGTCGGCTATTTGAAACTTATAACGGAAATGGCACTCACTAATGTCTCAATCTTGTACTCAGCCTCTCTCATAACTCACCTTTCTCACCTCGTAAACATATATCCGTTATGTGTAATCCCCCGCGTTGCAAGGCCTCCAAGAAAGCGTATGGTCAGTCGCCACGGAGTCACTGATCTTCCATGGTATCGATACCACTCTTGCGTGGCTTGCCTATCTTTTGTGTTACGCAAGCGTCCGTCACCTGTTGTCAGGAGAGAATTTTGCCCGTGTCAACGCAACAAGCCTAGTTTAACTCAGAAAATTATTTCCCCACCAATTTCACCTGGTCATTCGCTTCCTTCTTATATTCAGAAAACCAGCCTTACTATCATCTCTTTACACTACCGTCCCTCCGTCCAAGGGGCACTCCAATTGAAAGACTCGGTCTATCAATTACCGATCCGACAAGCCTACACAGGGACTTCTCAGGCGTATTCACACGCGTGGTCGCATACAATGGATCTGCCAAATCTCGACGAGATGCAAGCCGAGGTCGACGACGACCAGGCTATGCTGTTGATGAAACGTGCCGTGGTGGACCAAATGAAAGATGCCGACGACAGAATGAAAGCTGCAGCGCAAGCATGGCAGGTACGTGAACCAAACACATCAGTGCCTCTCGGCGATCGCGTCGTCGCATTGGACACTCGTTGAACATCCTCATCAAGAGCACGGACTAACGATAGACCCATAGAATCTCCGAACAGGCGTTCCTCAACCGGCTGTTCGTGAGCCTCGCGCCACGCAACTGCCCGATCATGAAAACGTCGCTGGCGGACACGTTGTTCAACCCCAACAGTCACGTCGAGCGGTCACTGACGGACGTCGTGCCGCCGAAGAGGGTCCCACCAGTTCTGGCAAGATCTCCCGTCCGTCCGGTGTTAAAGAAGAAAATGTCCATCTTTCAGAATATCCGACCATGGTGAGCAGAGCTGGCGGTGAAAACTTTGTCGAATTGAAGTGCCATTTCTGCAAGGGCAATGCTTCCAAGAACACTGGACAGTTTCTCCAAGGCCTCCGAGGGTTCATGCACCACATCAACCTGAAGCACCTTGCAGCAGCAAAACGCGCGGGAGTGAACATCATCACTAAGCAGTGTGTCCTCGAGCATGCTGCAGTCCGTAATATTGATGCAGCGATGGTGGAGCGCTATCTGCGCGGAGAGCCACTGGGTGTTATCATCGAAAAGAAAAATTTGCACAACAGAGCCAGATGATGAGCCAGCAGGAGTGCCAAAGGAAACAGCAGCGTCAATCGAGAAGATTGCAGCCTATGGCAGCGTAGGCGGCTACCCGACCATCATCTCTCTCCCCAACGACAGCTTGGTCGAGCTTCGTTGCAGCTTGTGCGGCTGCAACGCTAGACCAATAAGGAACACGGCTGTTCACTTTCGTGGAATGCCCGCTTTCCAGAGTCATCTTCACCAAATTCATAAGTGGGTGAGCCCCGGCAGACCCATATCCTGGCGAGAGTGGGTGTTAGAGCTGTGCAATTACCGCGTTCTGACAGCTGCGGAGGTTGACATGGTGAAGGCGCGCCAATTGGACCCGCCAGCCCTTGTTACCTCTCGAATGCCTCCATCCATGAATGGGGTTCAGCGCGAGTCCGCCTCCACAGCCAAAGCCACCCGTGTTGCCTCAGACCGTGTGTCTCCCGGTTTGACTGATGATTCTGCGGACTTCGACGGCTACTCTTTCGCCGCGAACTCTGACTTCCTCCCTGAAACCAGCGTCAACAGTCGCAAGCGCCGCGCCAGCGGCAACTCCCTACGCAATCCCAAGAAGCCACCTCGGGCCACCTGTCGTCGGGCCACCCGTTTCGATGACAGTGGGGTCGGCATGACTGACGGGTAAGACCATGTTACTAGAAACTGCACATCAAACCAGCTGGCTAATATTTCTCCAGTTTCCTGGACGGTGACCTGAACCGTGAGACAATCACCACTGCCAATACGCTTCCAGGTAACAGAGTCACGCCGCAACTCCAACCAGATTCATCAACAAGCAGCACGGATGCTCCCGGAACAAGCCTGATCCTGTCTGACGGCAGCTCCCTCCACGACTACTGCCCCTGTCTTGTTCTCGGCCACCCGTGCCAGAACATCACCTGCAACAAGCTCGAACCGCAGGGCGTCGCAGCACGTACGTGCACCGACATCACAAAGAGTGGTAGATGTCCGGATGTGTCTTGCGGCCACGGACGCGATCATCTCGAGGCCCGCAAGCGCATGGCGGTAGAACACTTGCGGCAAAACCACGACCACGATGCTGTCTGAGGGAAGCGGGGATGCACGATTGGCCTTTGATTGAAAGAGGGGTGTTCGAACGTCTCGGACTGGAGAACTTGGGCCCCTGCTGCTGGCCCCAAGATACCCTCCCGCATCGATATGCGGTTTTCCTCCGACACGACACGGCGTTTGTTCTACCTTCCCACTCATTGCAGACGGTCGTCTCCCTGGTATACGACTGACCACAGCCGGTCTCCTGTTTTGCCAGGGGGACTATCGACGATTTTCTATCTGCTCACAGCTCCTTCTATTTGACTGCCGTTTCCCGAATAGGATGTGGCACTTTTCTACTTGCACCAATACCTTTTCCACAACTCTGCATCAGCATCACTGTTTTGTTCTTACACTAGCAGCATTAGCGATTTGGAAATGGGCGTTGTATGAGAGCCGTTCGTTGTACTGTAGTCCACAACCGCTCAGCAAACCTAATAAAGGTGCTTCAACATACACACAATCACCGCCACGCTTCATCGTGAAGAAAAGCATCCTTGCAGAACAGCATAATAACTGATTGATCAACACAAAACACCTGCAGCCGTGACTGAGAGCACCATCGCTATCCAGCATACCCATGACGCTGATATAGCACGAAACCACCCTGCTGCGCCCTAAGCCCTTACCAACGCCTACGCTCAACAAAAAAGACTCGCTCGCTCGCTCGCTGTGCAACTTCATGTCACAGACCCCCTACCCAATCTTGACCAAGACTCCCACTCTCACTCACACGTCAAAGCGCTCAAATATCATACCCCGCGCTCCTAAGCAACAGCTTCGCCGCCTCAGTCGCTGCATGCGTCCCCGCCTCCGCTGCCGCCGTCGCAGTCCCGCCCTCACTCCCGCTAGCAGCAGCCTCCCCACCACTACCGCCCTCACCGCCAGAGCCCGTCCCGCTACTCGTCGGCTCACCCTCGGGCGGATTCGGATAGTAGAAAGCCGCGAGCGCGATGATAACGTACGTGATAAAGCACAGCGCGCCCTCCAGCCAATTACTTTTGCCGTCCCTCAGGAAATTGCCGACGACGACGATGGCCAGGATCAAGACGGCGGCGTCGAAGATTTCGAAGTTGAGGTTCATGTTGATGCCGAGACCCCAGCCGACGAAGACGATGACCGGGGTGTTGAGGAGCGCGGTCTGGACGCAGGCGCCGAGGATATGGGAGAGGGCGAAGTTAGTCTGGTTGTCCCAAGATTCGTCGATGGCGGTGAGGTGCTCGGCGGCTTTTTCGACAAGCGGGACGAGGATGAGGCCGAGGAAGCTGTAGGTATAGGTAGTCACGTTAATTTCTCGCTGGCCTGGGATTGCTGCATGCGTGGTGGGATGGAGGATGAGGGAAGAGCTGGGAAGGGAGGAGAAAAGGGGGATGGAGAAGGTGGGAGTGCAACTTACGCGTCAGAAATGTGTCGGAATTCGACTAGGTAATGGATCTGCTGGACTAGGAAGACTGCAACGAGGGATACTATGGTGAGCGCGAGCAGGATACCGACGACCGACTCAACGAAGGTGAGTTTATCCTTCTTCAGATCTGTATGGCGGTCCTCGTCCTTGTGCTCATCGCCTTCGAACAAGTCTTCGTACAGACCGTGGTGCGTGCGCATCTGGAACCATACGTAGCAAATGAATGCTATCAGCAGTAGGATAGCAGTACCACGGCTGAGTCTTGTGGTGTTCAATTCCAGGTTGACAGCGGCGGGATTGCTGGACAGTGCTTGGTAAAAAATGGCAGGGATGACGAGACCGAGACCTGCAACCAACAGAAGTCCGGATCCGACTTCTGAGACGGCTTCGTGAAATTCTTGTCCGTCGCGTTTCATGCCGCCGAAGAAGAAGCAGAGTCCGAGGCAGAGGAGGAGGTTGGCGAGGATGGAGCCGAGGATGGCGGCTTTGATGATGGGGACCGGGTCGAAGCCGTTGTTACTCTGGGTGACGAGCAGTACGACGAAAAGGACGATTTCGACGAGAGAGCCGAATGTGGTTTCGAGGATGACGCCAAAGACTTTGGGTAGCTTGCGGGCGAGCTCTTGGCCGCAGAATCCGAGAAGGTTGGCGGCGGGTACCATTGCTACGTAGTTGAGGATGAAGATCCACAAGTGGAGATCAGGGCGGGCAAAGTGCTGGATGAGTAGTGCTGTTGGCAACCGGGCGAGTTGGAAGAGAACTATGAGACGAGATGAAACGTACTATAGCGATTGCAGCGGGCACAAATGGCCACAGCACATTGACAACCATGGAGACATGGCTACTGCTCCTCCAACATATCTTGACAAACTTCCAAGGATTGAAGCCTCTTCGGTAGCTCTCGCCTTCGATTGCTATGAATTTGGTGTGTTGGGTGTGGTGGTGGTGGAAGGGCAGACGATGCTTCTTGGCATATCCTCCATGCTGCGCGCTCAGGTCGCCGCCGAAGTCAACCTTGGGCTCTTCGGTGTAGTCTTGGTTCTGTCTTCGAGACATCTTTTGTCGTGATCTGGACGGTGGTTTAGGTCTGGTCGTCATGGTGTAGGTATGAAGGGGGAAGGTGTGTGTGTATTTGAGGGCCGAATGAGTGTAGAGAAAGTCGGCCCTTTGCAGCTTGTGACAGACACTTGGGAAGGCAATTTAGGGCGGAATTGTGAGTTGTGGAAGGTAATCGTAGGGGATGAGGGTCAAATCACAAGCATCGTGAAGGAGTGAGGGAGAAGGCGTAGTTGTGGTGGTTGTGGTTGTGGTTGTGGTCGTCAGGTTGAAATGGGTATGGGGTCTTGTTCGGGGGCATGCATTATTGAGATGTCTAGAAACCTGCTGGGAGTCGCGATGTGTTGTCTGGCGCGCGCGCCATTCTATTGGTGGCTTGTACGTCACCCTGCGTCCTTTCCGCTGTTACGGAGTAAAAGAGGTGGAACCCTGGGATTGTTTCATTATTCCCTGAGTAATGTTAGTGCTGGAGCAGGCTCTCTCTTTCCTCCGGATCGAATCCCTCCTCTTTATGGTAGACCAAGCAGTGGATGCCACGTCAAGCTTTTTGTGTGGCTGACACTCCCGACCTGTCAGGAAAAGTCTTGGATAACGATGTGAAGCTTCTCTTTTCCCTCGAGTCATGCACCCGCCCCCAAAATCTCTCCGCAACCAAAGCTCGACAATGGTCCACAGGCTCAAATTCAGGGTCATGAGGGTCCAGCTAGGAGCATGTGTTCAGGGCGAAAGCGAATAGCCACTTCCTGCCCTTGAATTCGATCGAATTCAATTCTCAATGAATGTACGATATATCCAGGACATTGGAATTTCGAATCTACACACGTCAACAGGAAAATTGAGACGATGGTCACGTGATACCGCGTTCAGGCATCAATTTCCTCTGGCTGCTCTAGTGCCGGACTTCTGCGAGAGCCTTGGTCGTGTGTATCAATGGGGCTGAGTGTGGGGACTATCTTTAGACTAGACGACAATAAGTCAAGGCAACATATGGCGAAATAGTAGAAGATTTATATGCTCCTCTTCGCCTTTCCCTTCCAAAGGCCAATGCTCCACCAAGTAACAAGCCGAACAGCAGGACTCGCATGGTCACCGAACGCCTTACTCCTAGAAAACACATGCTGTATGTACCAACAATCACCCAGGCCTATCCTGCTTCCGCCACCTTCCGTTCGCCCCGTGCCAGACTCTCGCCTCAGGCCCTTGATCCTGCCAACCCTCCTTATACCCCGAATACCACGCCCCAAACGCTTCGAATGGGAAGATCAAAACGTCTCCCACTCTTACGGGCTGCATTATCAGCGCACCATCTAGCTGCCTAAAATCGAAGCCCCACCGCGCATGTAGATACCGCCACACGCTCTCCGCCCAGAGACAAGGCCCGGTGTATTGGAAGACTTTGCTGTCGAGGTCGGCAGCGCCGCGTTCGGAGCTGATGTTATGCGAGTTGAGCACGATACTGCTGATGGCGTCGAGGAGGGTGGGGTGGCCTGGCGTGGCGCCAAAGGTGTATTGCACGACTTGGAGGCCGCAGTAGTGTATGTCGCGCCAGGCTTGCGGGTGCGATTCGATGGCTACGATGAGTTGGGGCGCGCACTTGTTGACGTAGAGACATTCCTCCTTAAGGTTGCGGTGTCGGCGGAATTCAGCAGTTACGTAGGCGAGGGTGGGATCTGTGAGATCTATAGTAGAGTTATGGTCCCAGGCGGAGATGGGGAGGATGGAGCAAGTATCCGAGTCGGTGTATCTGCAACCCGTCAACAAAGGACATGAGACGTAAGGGTGCAAACGTATGCTTACAAGCCTCCGCCTTGGAAGATGGACAGGTAGCGGAATAGGTCTGATCGCATTACATCTCGCGGTAATTCATAGAATGCTTCCTGCAGCGCCGTAGCTGGGGCATGGTCATCCATCCAGCCCGCCATGTCGGCGTCGTCGTACACGTTATAGCCCCATTCTGGATTCTGCTTCCCCCAGACTTCAAAATAAGGCGCTTCCTTAAAGAGCTCAGATTTGTTCCTCTGGTTCGTTACGATCCTGTGCCCGAGAGATTGTCCAAGACTACGGTTTTCGTACGTTAGTAACCCGCCATCTTCGTGTAGCATGAGAGCGTTGGCAGTGCTGCCGAGCGCATTGCGAAGCGATCTGGATGGTCCGCGACGATATGATCGGCCCAGTATCGCCCTTGATGTCGCCAACAAGCGCTTTGAGTATGAAGCTAGGTCAATGGTAGAAGCATTGCCAATATCCAGATTGAGGTCGGCTTTGGTGGTCTCTGCATTGTATCCTTGATTGAGCTCTTGCAGCCGCAATTGAGCGATTCTGATCAATGCGTCCCGGTACGAATCTGAGTGATAGTACTGTCGAATGCCGAAGATGAACAAGAGGCAAACGGCAAAGAGAACGAAGAATCTATATCGTAAGGCAAAGGTTCGCTTCATGGGGTATTCATACTGGCTCGGGAGCCTGATTTTCGGTTGTGCATGATGCATTAGGGACAGGCTCCATTCATCGTCTGCGGTCAAGATAGCCGAGTCCTGGGAAATAGTACGGACATGAGAGGGCTGGTTGCTACGGAAAAGAAAGGCAGGAAAATGGACTTTCAGTCCGTTTCGTCTTTGCGAAGACAGAGGATCAGGAAGTGATATTTGCGAAGTGGTAGGAAGAGCAAATTGGAGGGAAGGTAAGCTATACATTTTTGCCCCTTGGTAGTGCGTACTGGTACCGAGCAGCTTGTGGCTATATTCATGGCTACCTGGGCCACTTGCGAGCCGTCAATGAGGTTACGGGCGGTTCCCAAAGGGGGCCAGCTCCATCACTTTAAATCTAGTGTCAACATCGTGATCGGTTTGAGTGTCGTGAGATTGCCTGTATCATTACTATGCGATGTAAAGTGCCAGACAGTTCCCTACCATGCGTACAGCGTGACAGTAGCGATTATGCGAAGATGGATTTGTCGGGAATGTAGAAGATCAACAATCTTCATACTTGAGTGTCGTGTGGAATGAGACTTTCCAATTTGCGAGCTGGAAACCCCGCGCTTTCCCCTTGCGGCTCAGCTCCGAACATGGCTGGTCGAACGCCATGGTGTGATTATATTTCTATCCATGCCGGACTCGCACGAGATCTGTGCTAAAAATAAGAGAACTGTTCATCAAAAGCCTTGATGTTATTTGTCAGACACTGCTGGAGATAATTGGACTGTGTGGACGAAAGAGTGCAGATCACGTGCTACTAAGTCACGTGCTATATCCTGTCCAGATCAATATCATCGAGCGCTTGTAGCACGATAGGATTTGCTCATAGCCACTGGGCTGCCGGATCTCCATCAATTCGCCGCCCTACAGTCCGGATGTGATTGCGAAACGATCCAACTCCACGCTGCTGGCTTCGCTGTAGCGAGGAGCGCTCGAGGCTCATTGCAAACGGTGCTCGATACAGGAAAATGGGATAGACTTGGTAGAGAAAGCTTTGGACTGAGAAGTGGCAAGACGAGGGTGAGTAAGATGTTAGATGACGCCATGCTAAGCTATCCAACTCCTGTCCAAAATTCCAGTAACCAAACATGGGTATCACGCCAACGTTCCTCGCCTCTCGCCAGTAAGTTTTACCGCCTCTTCAGCGGATGACCCCCCGTCGTGTATACCCACTCTTCCAGGTTTCCCATCTCTACATCCGAAAAGGTTAGATACAGGTACTTCAGCGTCTCCGCCGCGAACCAGGTCCCAGTCTCATCCACCAACTCCACACGGCCTGCCCCCGCCATGACATCCTTCACCGCCGCGTATCCAAACGACGTCTTGCAGTGCTTCTCGATTGCCGTGAACGCGTCCCACGCCCACTCCCTATAGCGCTCTTCGCCCGTGACGCGCCATGCGTAGAAGAGAGATTCGACGTATTCAGGGCGGAGGTTGTATTGCGCGTCAGCGACAAAGAAGCCGGTGGCGGCCAGTTCCGATTCCTGTCTTGCAGATTTAGGCTTGAAATGCGATACCTGGCGAGGTGTGGAGGATACCCAGTTCGCCGAATCAGGAGCTAGACCAGTGGGTGTGGAGTTGTGAAGGTGGTGGCACGTCTCCAGTAGTGCTTGACCAAGGGTGATGAGGCTGGATATATTGAAGTAAGCTCCGCCATAGATGAGGTTGCCAGGCGCAGCGCAGGCTTCATGACTCATCTCGTTGAGGAAAGTGCCGTCCTCATGAACTTGGCCCATGAAGAGATGGACAGCTTTCTGGTTGTCGGTTGGAGAGGATCGACTGCTAAGGTTGTGACGAATGGCAGAGGCAGCCTCCAGCCAGCGTTCTTCGTACTTCCTTGTATATCGGTCATGAGGGTTCAGAATGGCAAACTTGAGGAGGTATTCGTAGTAGCTGCCGTAGCTCGCATCCCATCCTTTGGCTTGAGCTAGCGGTGCGCCAGTGATGATATCAAGTGGCCCGTCCACCAGGCCGGGCATAGACTCCACGTACTTGTTCCAAACCAACGGTGCCCAGGCGCGCTGTGAGAGAGCGTGATAACTACGGTTGCCACCCAGGTCGCTCATTGCGTAGTTTTCCAGGATACTACTACCAGCGCGCGCTAGCCCGCACGCCGGATTCTTGTAACTGAACTTACTCGGACTCGACGTAGAAATTCCTGGCGGAACAGCCCTTCCCACATCTTTGTTGACATCCACCATCGGCCATGGCATACCGGTAGGGCTATCGTAAGCACACGCAAGTTTGGCCGCCAGCTGTTCCGCCTTCACCGCAACCCTACCCATCTCTTCAGCACTGACAGCATGCTCCGGCACCACTCCCGCCTCCTTCAACTCATGCAAGCTCACCAACGCGCCCAGATACCACTTCGTCGCCTCAAACGGATCCACCAGCCCCTCCGACTGTCCAAAATAGACCTTCCCCACCACATGCTCCACCACCATCCCCAACTCCTCCCACAGCCTCATCACGGCCAACGTCGTACTCCCCCCCACCATAAACTCCCCCCACCAGCTCCCCGACTGATCCCGCCCGCCAGAAGCGGGCTTCACGGCATCATACCCCCAAGCCTTATCCCTATACTCCCGAAACACGCCCCTCATCACCTCCCTCACCTTGTCCGCTCGCTCATCCTGGCTCCTCGTAACGTTGCGCCCGAACCAGTCCTGCCTCTGTACCGTCCTCCCGGCCCTCAGGCTCGAGGGCGACGGCTGGTACGGATGCAGACTCGTGTACAGCAGGTAGAACCCGATGACGACAGCGGCGGACGCGAGCTTGAAGAAGGGCGTAGGGTTGCGGCGAAACGTGCGGACGGCGTACGTGGAGCGGGACTTTTCGGTGACGGATTTGGTGCGCCAGTGGGAGGGCGTGGGCGGTGCCATCGTGAAATACCCTACGCAGGATATGTCTGGGAGGAAGAGGGCAAAGGTTTAGGGAGGTCGTGGGTATGGCGGGTGCTTGCTAATGCTGCGGCGTGTCTCCATTAGCTGGCTAGCTGAAGGTCGGGGGGAAGAAAGCGCAAACGGGCGATGCCAGGCGTTGGGCAACGGCCTTGTCCCAAGGACGGTCGGTGAGATGCGGAGGGGCAGATGTAGTACGTGTAGACGTTTGTGTTTGGAATGCAGAGAAGCTTGGCTTTTATCGCTCCTTGCGAAATGACCGTAGACGATCACTATAATATGCGGAGTTTGATGTGATTGGTTGCGAAGCTTAGCTCGGAGGTGCATTTGGGATCACTCTTTCTCAACCTTCGACACAACCTTATTCAAAATACGGACAATCATTCCGTCTCCGTCAACATGGCGAACGCGATCTGGCGGTACGTTCGAGTACTTGTGCTTCAAAAAGATCTTGGAGCTAACGTTTGCGATTCAGATGGTACAGCGGCCTTACAACCCGAACGCGTCTAGTCCTAGGTGTTGGAATTATGGCATACGCTGGCTTTGGACTTCTCGCCTCGGACCAGGCGGAAAAGAGCTTCGGACTCACACCTACGGAAGAAGACAAGCAGAGGCTGAAGGAACAGATGCCCAAGCTCAGAATGGTTGACAAGGACGCTTGAGCATGCCTACACACGTCAACGCGATCACGAACGACCCACACCAGTTTCGTGGTTCATGAGGTGAAGCAAGAAGATAGCTGTAGAATGTCGTTGATGGTCGAGGCTCATAAGACGGTACCTGTTATACAAGAGAAGCAAGGCAGAAGCGGAAGGAACATCAACCAGCTCAAACATCTTTTCATCAACAAGCACCAAAAGCACCAAAAAACAGAAAAGAGATGGCAAAGCCAATGGAAAACCTTTCGGCAGGCAGCCTGGGATGCGAAAAGAAAGGGACCGCCTCAAGCGCCAATGTACCTCGCCGCTCTCACCGACAACAGAACAACACATCGCTGGATCATAAAGACCAGGCAGGCTGCTGTAGCTGCAGCCGAAGCGTGCAGCTACCCGCTATGCCGTGAAGTTATTTATATCTCAAGAGCTTCTGGACAGCCGTCCAACAACTCTAGTAGAACGTACAGAAGGCTCTCCACGATCATGTACATCCGTCGGGTCATTGTGAACGATGTCCGTTCCAGTGTGGCCTAAGCTTCTCGTAGCTGTACGCTCTCGCACTTCCGGCAGGTTGAGAAGGAGGCAGACCACTTTGTGAGATGAAGTTGTTGGTAGACTTTAGGCGGTGGAGGGGGAGAGGAGAGAGAGGAGACGTCACGTAGACGCGTGAGCACGTGCTTGGCGTGCTGCCTTGCCGACCCCAACCGCTGTGTCTTATCGTGATAGCACTTCCTCGGTGCATACTAACGTCGGAAAATCTGACTGAAGGGAGTCCTGTATTCGGTTCTATTGTCTTTCTCATTCACTGTGGGAGCCTTCGAGTCGACTCAAAGTTTCTTCAGCATCTGTAGCTCCTTGCGCAACGTCGCCTCACCTCTGAACAGCATTTGTCGAGCATGGTCACCGTAGCTTCGACATATCTCTCTAGCTATTTGTCAAGCAAACTGATGCTCCCTAATACCAGATGTGGCGCCAGCTTGCAATGCAGTCTCAGTCCATGCTCCCTACGCTCCCATCGCTTTATGCTTACCGCTCAACCTCATCCATCATCATAATCATCAGCAACAGCAGCATCATGGCCAGTACCGCCTCCACTTCAGACGCTTCCAAATCCCAGCGTCCCTTCTATAGCTATCGCCCTCTGTCCTCACCCAGGGAACCTAAACCGACTAGCCTCCAACCTCCCCAACCCCTCCCTAGGCGCCACATTCCTCCTCCGATACGAATTCGTAAAATCCTGCAACAACGTCCTAATCTTCCTCACCTCCCCAGACTGAATCCGCTGCTGAATGTTTGTCAACAGCCTCTCGCTCTCCTGCGGGCTGATGCTCCCCTGCGGCAGCATTCCCACCGTGCCCCGCACCCACACGGCCATCATGTCCGGCACAACCTGGAACATGGCGAGCAGCACGCCGCTGGCATCTGGGAAGCAGTCGCGCGGGAAGGAGTACATCATGCCTGTCATGACGCGCTGGGTCATAGTTTCGCCTTGCTCGGCGAGCAGCTGGCGCACGCGGGCGCGGATTTCGGGTGGATTGGTGCGGTTGGCTTCCGGCTGGTCGAAGTTGGAGGACGGGGACGACTCGTCGCCGTAGGCGAGGAAGTCGCGCAGGAAGTGGAGGGTGGAGATGATGGGCTCCTCTTTGAGGAGGGTGAGGGAGGTGGAGGCGGCAGACAAGATGGGTGACATGAGTTGGGAGGGAATGGCGCGATGAGGGTAGAAGAGCAGGATGTCGATGGAAAGGCGGAAGAAGTCTTCGATGACGTCCGGCAGTTCTTCGGGAGGGAGGTCGTTAAGCGCGCGGAGGAAGGTCGTGGCTTGTTGCTCGAAGAAGTGGAAGATAGCACTTGTGGTGGCTTCATCGACGTGCTCGGCGCCTTCGGAGAACTCGCGGACGATGCTGTCGGTCGCCCAGAGGAAACAACCTTGCCGGGAAGATGTGAAGCCCGAGGAAAGCTTGTCGGCGAGCTGGGGGAGAAGGGGAGTCATTGCCGTGCGGTACGAGAAGATCATGTATCGATAGCAACGGCATACTCGCTCCATTATCGGCGTATGGGCGATGAAATTGTCCACTAATGCGCCAAGGAAAGGCATGATCTCCTGGCAATATTTGACTGCTGGATGCTCCTGTCCTTGTTGAACGTAAGGTTGAACGACTTGAAAGAATGTGGTAAGAAGTTGCACCTTGTCCGCTATGGCGAGTTTGGCAGCATCAGTTGTGGCGTTCGATGCTGTAGCCATAACGCCCTGCACTATCGGATCGCAGTATAGCTTGAGATTACCATAGATTTGGTCTGTAGGCAATCGCGCCACGACTGAAGCAACGCCATCTGTGACCTCTTCTTGACTGCCCGCTGGTAGCGTGTCCAGTACCTGAGAGTAGAATTGCTGAAGCTGCGCGCTGTAATCCTTCAGCAGCTCTGCACAGTCATTGCAGAAGTACTTTAGGGAAAGCGCGGCAGCATTGATAACTTCCTTCGAAGGGTACTGGAATGAAGCCATGATGAAGTTTAGCTGCGGCTGCAGCGTATCCGGATGTTGTGCAGTCCACTCAGTATATCGGCCAAGCGTCATGACGGCTTGGAAGCGGACCTTTTGGTGGTCAGGTATCTGTACGATTAGCGGTATTAACCTGGGTAGCATGATGTTCTCGTCGGCCGGAACCATCTTGCCCAGCGATCGCATGCTGAATAGAGGTGCCTCCAACTTCTGCCAATGCGGCACGTTTCCAGCACTTGCCTGAGGGCCATAGTTTGTGACCCACTGATCGATCAGTGTGTACGACTTTTGCAAGCACTCGGTAACGCCAATGACTTCTGAGCAGTCCTTCAATACATCGCCCATCTGGTGGCGGAACTCTCGAAATTTTTCTTCTTGTTCGCGATCGCCTTCGAAGAGATCCTTTTCGTTTCCTGACTCTGGCATCGGAAACTCAAGGTGTGAGATCATGATGTCCACGAGCTTGGAGAAGACGTCGACGTACACCATCCTGGCATCCATGTACTTGTCCAGTGTGAGATACTGCTTGAAATCGTACCAGAACTTGAAGGTCACTGATACTGCGTCCTTGTCCTTATCTCGCGCGCAACTTTCTAAGATACCCTCTACCAGATCCCGGAACTGCTGTGGCACACGTGCAATGAGAACGGCCCATGCTTCTCCTGCTTCGGCGAAGATCCTCGAGATGCCCTTGAAAGTGTCGGCGTCCTCCTCGTCCGCAGCTTGCGCTATCTTTGGTCGCAAAGACACTATGCGCGGGTATAGCGTCTGGATGATGCCTAAGCACTCGTCTACATCTCTCGTTTCGTTCAGTATCGCAGAAAGACACTCCACAGCAGCCTCAAAAGGTTCGTCTGCGGACAAAGCGTTGACGATTGTATCGAGAAGAGGTGTGTTGACTATGTCGTTCATTGGGACTTCCTTGGACCACGAGGTTATGCACTCCAGCAACTGAGGATTTTGTGCGGCAGATGCTACAAACCAACCATTAGTGGCATTCCAACATTGACGTTGCAAACTTACTTGATGACTGAGCATACTGCGTAAGGAGAGCGAGGACCTGCTGTGCATTGTCCTCTAGCAGTTCCCTGGTCCTGTCGATCAACTCATCTTCCTAACAGCGCGGATTTGTTAGACTTTGATACTGGATTGCGGTTTCGCCGGTAGGCGCTCGAAAAGGGATGGTGCCGCGGCCGAACGTACACTCAAGTTAACTTTACGTCCTTCTGTGACTTCTTCTGGGAGCACATGGAGGAATTCCAGGACACATGGAATGCTTTGTGGGTCATTGCCTAACGCGGACAGTATGAGGGAAAGCACATCCTTCCATTCAATCATCTGTATCGCCAGGTTCGCCAGGCACACGCATAGCTGTGTCCGGATTGGCTTCGGCCCTGTGCGATAGGTAGAAAGAAGTGAAAGGAGCGTATCTCGTAGCGGCGGTAAGGCTTCGCGGGGCAGTTGATGGACGTCATAGATTATCTGTGTGTCTTAGCATATGTCTCACATATCGCACGCTGGTATAGTACCTACCTTTCCCTTCAATGTCGTCGCCGCAAACATCTTGCCTTGCACGGTTGCCCCATCTGATTGCAATATCGCAAAGGTTGTGTTCCATGCTTCTGGCGTCTTCTGAAATCTGTCGAGAAACTCATGTGCCTGCCCTTTCTGCGCGCGATCTGTGTTGGATTGCATCGTATCTACTGCCGCCAGGACCGGCGCATAGCCATTTGTGACTGTAGCCATGGCGGCGGGTGTGAGCGCAGAGAGGGCGGGAGGAAGAGCGGTTTCGACCGTGGGACGTTATTGAAGGCTCATCTGTGATACCAGTGACGCTGTTGGTGAGAGCTTTGTGGAGATGATGTGTTTGTTCGTGTATTTTGCTGCAACAATCAGAGGCTCGGTTGTTTCCTTTGAAAGTTCGCTGGCAAGACTTGTGACGTTAGTGGCTTACGTCAGCGTCGGGCTTTATATTGAGCTTCCGCTTGCAATGGTAAATTTGTTACATTTCAGAGTCACATATCTCTGGTTGTCATATCATACTGCAATATTGACTCTGAAAGGTCGTTTGATCAGATCGGACCATAGCCGCGAGGTTGCGCATTAGCACATCACATTTTTGATCTATGTCCTGCTTACCATTTCTATCTTAAGACAAGCGCTTGAGCTCGTTGATCGACTCTTTCCGTTGTCTTCCTTTCCTTTCAACATGTCGTCGAACAGCAAACTCAATCCGTTCGATGTATACAATGCCACGTACAAAAGGATCAGAGGACACGAGATCGACGCGTCGATATTGATACCCGCGAACTTAGGGCCCGGCAACCACCCCTTGATTGTAAGATGGCATGGCGGCTTTCTCATCGGTGGCTCTAGGCTCTTTATGCCTTGGTTCCCGCAATGGATCCTTGACTATGCTGTATCGAAGGGCGCAGTGCTCATTTCTCCCGATTACCGTCTGATGCCGGAGGCAAGCGGTCTAGATATCTTGTCCGATCTCGCTGATTTCTGGAAGTGGGTACGCTCAGGCCTGCAACAAGAGCTGTACAGGATGTCGGATGTCTTAGGCTGGAAGCAGGAGGTGAACGTCGACACCAATGACACGCTCGTGATTGGGGAGTCAGCTGGCGGATACTTGGCCCTCCAATCTGCGCTTCTTCATCCGAATGTTGGTATCAAAGCCTGCATAGCTGCGTACCCAGTCATTGACATCAAATCACGCTTCTTCTCGGAGGACTACCCCAAACCGATGTTGATATTTCGAGAGAACATCCCAGTTGGCAGACTGGAAGCGCACATCGCCAACACGAAGCCAGGCACAGTTGTGACGGCGGATGGCTGGCCACCTGAACGTATAGATCTGGCAATATGCGCGGTTCAGCGAGGGCGTTACCTGGATCTGGTGGGTACAGACACGTCCTTGTTCCCACTAGAGAACCTTGAACGAGCCAACGGTCTACCTGCTATCTGGATATACCATGGCAAGGGAGACTCGGCGGTCCCAGTGGAACACAGCATGGGATTTACGAAGAGTCTGAGGAAGCTCCGCCCTGATGCTGCTGTACAGCTTAGCCTAGAAGAAGGTGAACATGGACTCGATGCGGAAGTGAGTTTGTCCACATCTTGGATCAAAGATGGATTGGCAATCATAGAAGGGTACTGGCCCAGCAGCGGCTCGAAGATGTAGGTAGTAAGCCGAAATATTCAGAATCAAAACACGAGCATGTTGTCTTCGTGTTTGAGAAACGACTGCATTTGAGCAGAGTGTGACGTGTCTGCAAACAGACCGTGCCTCTCTCTGCAGGTCTCACATGCTACAAGCAGTCTTGACGCTTCCATCCGATAATGACAACGCGAAAGCACATGACACCGTGTTCGGTCCGGTCTCGGCTGACGGTGGGCTTCTGTTCTTCCGATGATCGGAGTCGACGGGGATTCAGGTTCCTGTCACCTGATCGGATGGATGCATGCATGCAGACGGCTGGACTGTTGGACTGTTGGACATCCTTTACAACTCGCTTCCGTCCCCTCTGAGCTCTACAGGCCGCAAAAAGAAAGGCCAGTAAGGCAGCCTGGGCAGAGCTTGCAGATGGGCAAAGAGTGGGACGGCTCCAAGCAAGCGTCTCTTGGCCACCCATGAAATCCCGCGGTGGCTTGAAGCCCGACAGCTCCACTCAACGACGCTGCTCAACCCATGTGCAGAAGAACATGCCATCCATCTCGACACCAGATCGCCCACACCATGTCATCTTACTCACAATGCCTTGCTGCCCTTGCAGCGGTGGACAGGCACAGTAGAGGCAGCACTCACAGTAGTAGCGACAAGCTCGTCCCTCCGCGCGCTTGGCGTCAAGTCGACCACTGCACTGACTGCAGGTTTAGCACCCAGGTAAGCCAATTGTATCGGAGCGCACTTCCACGGGAAACCCAGCAGAACCGGCAGGGAACGACAGCTTGTCCCGGAACGACATTGAGGCTGGCTTGGCCTGCGTTGTGAGCTTGACAAGGCAGCTTCACCACCATCGCCAGCGTCATCTTCGTGAGTCGCAAAGAGCTACAAAAGCAACCAGGCGGAACCTTTGCGAGCTTTGGGCTTTGGAGTCTCCCAGCTCAACCTTGATCGTTATTACAGCTGTTCAAAATCGTTCCAGCCTTCATTCGCTTCCAGTCATTCATCATGCCTTCTTTCGCTACTCTGGCAATTGCTGCCACAGTCTTCGATCTCGCCGTCGCTGCTCCCTGGGGTGGCCGCTGGTGGGGCCCGAAAAATGGCGGTCATGGCTACGGGAAGGGCAACAGCCAGCAGGGAATCAATGTTCAGCTTGGTCCCAGGCCTTATTACCTCGTCGACAACATGGATGAGAGTCCCTTGAAGGAAAAGCTCGAGTCTTGCTCCAACATCGAGACACACACGAGCAGCTTTTCCATCTCTCACCGCGGAGCTCCCCTCCAGTTTCCCGAGCACAGCCGTCAAGGTTACATGGCGGCTGCCCGCATGGGCGCGGGAATCATCGAGTGCGACGTAAGCTTCACGAGCGATCGCGAGCTCGTCTGCCGTCACTCCAACTGCGATCTTCACTACACCACCAATCTCCTCGAGAACCCCGAGCTTGCTGCCAAGTGCTCGGAGCCGTTCGTTCCCGCCGACCCAGAAACCGGCACGCCGGCCAGCGCCAAGTGCTGCACGAGCGATATCACCTTCACCGAGTTCAAGTCTCTCTGCGCTCTCATGGAAGCTTCGGGTGCAGATGCCGTCAACACGACAATCAATCAAGGCCGCATCGGCACCACGCCTCGCTGGAGGACCGACTTGTACGCTACGTGCGCAGAGACCATGGGTCACAAAGAGTTCATCCAGCTCGTTGATTCCATGGGTCTCAACTTCACCGCCGAGGCCAAGACTCCCGAGGTTTCTATGCCGTTCCAGGGCGAATACACCCAGGAAGACTTTGTGCAGCAGATGGTCGACGAATATGTTGAGGCTGGCATTGATGCGGACCGTGTCTGGCTTCAGAGCTTCCTCGACGATGACATCTTCTACTGGATCGATAATGACCCAGATTTCGGCAAGCAGGCTGTATATCTCGATGAGCGCGCTGACCTCACCCCTACTGGCTACGAGGACGCCGTGGCTAGCTTGCCCGACCTGAAAGCTCGTGGTGTCAACATTATTGCTCCCTCAAGCTGGCAACTCCTGACCAACGAGACTGGTGCCATCACTCCTTCCACGTACGCGATCGCTGCTAAGGCTGCTGGCCTGGACATCATCACTTGGTCTCTTGAGCGCAGTGGTCCGCTGGCTACTGGTGGTGGCTACTACTATGAATCCGTGAACAACCTGATCAACAATGATGGCGACGAGTACACTGTCATTGACGTACTTACGCAGCAGGTGGGCGTTTCGAAGATTTTCGCTGACTGGCCCGCTACTATCACCTACTATGCCAACTGCTTCGGCCTCTTGTAACCGTCATGCTTCGACGTGCACTGTGTTAGGCGCTCATTGAACGCCTAGAGAATACCAGAGATCACGACACTTAATGCCCGCACTTGCCTAATGTATATAGAATCAAACCACGTGAATCCATTTAGATCAACACCATTTTTCCTGTCCTCTAGAAACTTCTTCCTAGTCCAAGTTATGTGTCCGCCATCCTTGTTCTTCAGAATTTAAGATATGGTCTTCTCTACGACGTTTTCTTTAGGCCACTTCCTTTCGGATCTTCCATTTATTCCTCGCATTCACTATGCTCTCCCTTCACAAGTTCCAAATGCCATTCCAATGACAGCGTTCCCAGCATCGACAGCACACAGATATCACTCATGATAGCGGCGCCATTCACCTTGATTCCCTCAAATGAAGATGTTCCACTGCCCTCATTCTTTTGCGTCAAACAAAGTACGCACCCCAAGCTCCAACTCACCAGCAACAAGTCCGCACCTTGACTACCATGGGACCCTTCCGCACCTCAAAGCATTCCCGCCAAATCCCCGCCGTTGCGTGGCTCCCCCACTGCGGCCCTCCAAGCTGCAACCCCGCCACCCCCTCTGGCCTTGGCTGCGACCCCTGCGTCCGCGCCGGCATACCCCTAGTCTGGGAGCGCAAAGGCAAGACTCTCCGGGGCATCGTGGTCCGCTTCTGCGGCGTCAGCAACAAGATGAAGTACTCCGACTCCTTGCACGATCAAACTTCGGCGCAGGCCGCGGGTATCAATATCGGAGACCCGGCGGATGGACCTGCAGGGCCGCTGACGGTGCATGGGTGGATCCCGACGCCGCCGATGTTTGTGGGGCATAGGACGCCGGCGATAGCGTTGGATGAGCATCTGAAGGGTATGGGGTTGGGGTTTGCGCCGTGGGGGGAGCAGAAGGCGGTGGTTTTGCAGATGTATCAGGGTCAGGGTGGTGGAGTGGGGCAAGAGGGCTTTGGTCAGCAACGGGGGTCTGGTGGGCAGGGAATATTTGGTGGCGAAGGAGCATTTGATGGGCACGGGGCTTTTGGTGGTCAGACAGGCTTTGATGGTCAAGGAGCATTCGGTGGTCAGGGAGGGTTTGCTGGTCAGGGCGGCTTCGGCAACCCGGGTGCATATGGTGGTCAAGGTGCGTTTGGCCAGCAACCTGCTCCAGTACCGCACGGAGGGTTCGACGCTGGTGCATTCGGGGAACAGGCCGCTGCGAACATGCCATTACCAGAGGGCTTTGGACAGCAGCGAGCAGGGTTCGGTGGCAATGCGAATGTTCATGGCTTTGGTGTTGGAGGACCTCCGCAGCAAGGCCAGCAGTTTCAAGCGAATCCCCTTATTAATAGTCAGGTCCCTCAACCTGTGGCGAATAATTTTCGCGGTCAGGGCAGACCGGTTGGACGGGGACATAGGGGCGGGCCTACTCCTGCCTTGCTAAACTGGTTAAGGCATCGGTGATGCGATATGGGTATCGAGTGTTGAATCGGTTACTCTCGGTTGTCCTCGGCAGGCCAATCTTCATTGATAGCCCTCTTTACTAAGTCAAGTGTTGCAGGAATTGCAGTTGATTTGGTTGCTGCGCTTATTCATTTTCAGTCCTTGTTGCACATGCATTCCACATGCCAACGCGGCACCACATGCCTTTTCGAGACACTTCCGCTTTCATCACGATCGAAAGCCATCACAACTCGGCAACTTTCTTTCAACCTCCCGATGAACCCATCAATGGGCAAAGCGACCATGGCTGGACTACCTTGTCCGGCTGCCAGGCAAAACACCGACTCCTCTAGCCATCGTCAAGGTCTCACTCCGATATTGCTGTCATTGTATGATGTCTCAGGGCGATGGCGCTCTCTTATATCTCGCGGAGATGGACTTGGGGACCGGGCCGACGCTCTTCGAATCCGAACAATCACCCACTCTGTCAATCGTGCAACATGGCTGCTGCAGGCACAGCTAGGGTGCGTGAACCGGCACCTGATTTCAGGTGCACAGCGATCATAGACGGC
This sequence comes from Coniosporium uncinatum, assembly GCA_033119265.1. Classification (NCBI taxonomy): domain Eukaryota; kingdom Fungi; phylum Ascomycota; class Dothideomycetes; genus Coniosporium; species Coniosporium uncinatum. Next base: position 109,370 of record JAWDJW010000002.1, read on the forward strand.
AAGTTCGAAGGTATGCAACCGACACCTTCACATTTGCGAGCGTTCATACTGACTACCTTTCTATAGAGGTATCACTCGAAACGTACACCGGCCGCAACCAGTGGCTTATTCTACTCTTCATCCCCGCAGCCTTCTCCTACGTCTGCCCAACCGAGGTCGTGGCCTTCAACAACGTCGTAAGTGAGTTCACCGAGAACAGCGCCGCCCTAGCGTTCGTCTCTACCGACTCGAAGCACAGTCTTCTCCAGTGGACCGAGCGACCTCGCCATGAGGGCGGTCTAGGCCAAACAGACGTTCCTCTCTTCTCCGATCAAAACCACCAGATGAGCCGCGCTTACGGCGTACTTCTCGAAGACGAGGGCTGCTCCCTTCGAGGCATGTTCATTATCAACCCTCACGGCATCATCAAACACGTACGTCCTTCTTCCTTTCCCTTTCCCTCTTTCACACACACACACAAGCTCACGCTTCCTCCCAGATCTCCATCAACGATATAGCAGTCGGCCGCTCCGTCCTCGAAGCCCTCCGCCTCCTCCAAGCCTTCAAAGCCGAGCAAGACCTCGGCGTCTTCTGCGCCGCAAACTGGCAGCCCTCGACGCGCGACAGCCTGTCCATCGTCCCCACCGAAGCCGGCAAAGCAGACTACATGCGCAAGGACTTCCGCGACTCCGCGCTCTTCTCAGCCGACAACACGCCCACGAAATCCAGCTTCGACCTCGACGAGCACGACCCCATCAGCAGCAACAGCGTAGCGATCGCGTTCTCTGCTGCACGTGGCAGTGGCAGCGGGAGCGGAACCGCGCATCCGCTCATCTCGGTGCAGAAACCGAGAGTGGAGCGCATGCCCAGCCTCCTCGACCGCCGACAGGCCCGCACCGCCGGCGCCGGCGACCTTGGGCCAGCACCCCAACAGTCCTCCGAAACTTCGGGCGGAGATGGCCGCACCTCGCACTCCCCGCGCCGGCTCGGCCTCGAGACATTCAGCAAGATGTTCAGCCACGCCCACGGTGGCGGCTCGCCGACCTCGACGATGTCCCCGCTCGCGAGCCCGCTGATCAGCGAGAGGGAGATGAACGCGCTGAACGAGAGTAACAGTAAAGTGATGTTTGGCCATGGACACGGTCACGCTTGTAAGGCGTCTGCCTCGTCCTCGCAGAGTCAGAACCACAGTCACCATGGTAGTTTGGACGGTCATGCGGCGCTTGGTAATGGTGGTGCGGCGTTGGCACGGAGGAGTCAGCAGGGGAGTAGGGAGCCTAGTATGGGACAGCTCAGTCCTGGGTGTGTGGGGTCTGGGTTGGGAAAGGGAGGGTTGACTCCGACGGTGGACCATGGGGGTAGGAGCCATGTTAATCCGACGAGTTACTTTGACTTTGAGCCGAGTGTTATTGTGAGGAAGGAGAAGAGTTTGAATGAGGCGCAGCAGGGGCAATTTGGGAAAGATATGAGGACAAAGGAGGAGAGGGAGGAGTTGTTGAGGAAGAGTACAGGGTAGCGTGGAGTGCATTGCGGACAAGACTGACGGGAAACGTTTTTTGTTAGACGTGTGGATTCCTTTTGTGCAGTCTGTCGATTGTTTCAGTAGTAGAGCTGGCGTTTACCTGCTTACATGAACTAGTTTAGAACTTGCGGAAGACCCTGCGAACCGGAAGCTTGTCCTCATCGCCATGGCCATGGCTATATCCCTCGTCCTCGTCCCCGTCTTCATCCTCAACATCATCTCCCTCTAGCGCATTGCTCTCGTACTCCCAGCCACGCTCAGCGGCGCCACTATCTTCACCACCAAGGAAGTACTTGGCAGCATCTTCACTACCCTTTAGAATGTAGTCGAGCCAGTTGACGAACAGTTCCGCAGTGATACCGCCACGGCGATCAAAGTACGTCATCAGGTGACCAGTGTTCACGACCGCTTTCGCGTTGGGCAGCTTAGGCTGGAGACGCTTGAGGCACTCGTAGTCCTCATTGATAGGACCCTGGTAACTCACATTAGCACCCTGCATCGCAGAAGAGAGTACGTTCGAGACTTACAGCGCCATCAGTAGGTCCACCATGCACCCAAAGCGTAGGCGCCCTATAGTTCTTCAGCTTCGCCTCGTCGCACTCAAACCCACCACTCCTGCTCCCAAAGTTATCCGCTCCGTTGGCGATAATGGCCGTCTTGACGCGCTTGTCCTTCGCGGCGGTATTAGCCGTCTCCGTGGCGCCACAGCTGTGACCGCCAATGCCGATCTTGGACCTATCGAGCTTGATCTCGGTCGTGTTCCACTCGAGGGCGTAGTCGATGCTGGCGATCTGCCAGGCGGAGCTGGTGAAGCCGGGGCTTTGGAGGAACGGGTTGCCGGGGGCGACGGCGAAGTAGCCATGGGAGGCGATCTCCTCGAGAAAGCCGGCGTACATGCGGCCTGGGTTCAACTCATCAGCAAAAGCGACATTGTGACTGCGAGAGTGCGGGCTGTTCTCCTCGTACCGTACTTGTAGCAGATGCCGTTCTCCCATGCGAAGATTGGGATCTTCTTGTTGCCAGTTCCTTGAGGCACGTAGATGGTGCGGTTCGGGAAGGCGGGATCGGTGCGGATTTTAACCTTGTACTGGCCCCGAGCGAGCTCAGTTGCCAGAAACGGCTTGTCTGAGTCTACGCCATCAGGGAAGCTTGCGGCGATGCCCCCTAGATCAGGGATGAAGTCGCCGCCATTGGTATCATTGGACCCTTGACCGAAAACGAGCGACTTGGTCAAGAGAGAAGCGGTAGCGACTGTGCGAATGAATGAGAGGACTACCATTGTGGCTGAACGAGAGTGATGCAGTAGAGATCTGGACTTGAACAGAGGTGGAACTCGGGACTACATATAGAGAAAATCTGCCAACTCCGCCTTTCGACATGGGCATTCGCTTACAGTTGCGGACAATATGGCTAGCCCCGCGGCTTCACTTTGGAAAGTGAATGAGTCCTTGTCTGCAAAGACTTCATCTCTGTCTAAGATGGTGGTTCATTAGATCCAGAGATGAGGTTCTGCAGGTATGACTGCAGCTCTACGTTTTCAAGTTCGCTTGATATGGCGAAGGGTGGCTGGGCGCAATGTACAATCAATTTGCGCATATGAAAGTTAGTTCCACCGGAAGGTCCATTCAGTATTTCTAGAACCCGGAAAATACTTAGACTGCCTACCCGAGAGCCCAATCTCAGAAAGCCCCTGCGGAAATCTGACCACATCTCTCAGAGTCGGGTCTCTCTCTGGTAGAGAAGAATGCACGGAGCATGTTGCTGGGATAGTTGTACAGTAGGTCATTCACAGGCCAAGAATGGCTGCCTCTTTTGAAATTAGACGTTCAGTTAGGAGGCCCCGCTCGAACTTTGCAAAGTAATATCGACTGGAGAGAGCAATATGTTGTGATGGAAGAGCGAACAGTCACTGGTCGTGTGACGGGTGAAGGTATTCGCGAGCGAAAGCGATCGAGTGCACAGATGCGCAGGCCTTCAAACGGGAGGACATATCATTGTTCGGTTTCGAGCCTTTGTATATCGCCGCAAATGCACGAGAGAAATCGTTGTTGCGAAGAAGTTTAACGAAGTACCGAAGACACCTTCAATGGCACCCTCACGTGATGTGACGAACAGTACCCAAAGTTCCAGAGATTACCCCCGCTGGTGCCTTCTATTCACATTTGAGTCCGATTCGATATCGTCGTGCTCTAGAATAGTTCGTTCGATGCCAGTCATGCCGGAATCACACGATCGTAGGTCAAATCCGAACCGTACACAGTCTTAAGTGTATTACCATGGATCTCGTATTCCTTGAGCGAGCGCGTTGTCCGATGAAGCTAGGGTGCAGTTATTATACGCTCGGTGAAGCGATACGGATTCCTTCGTATTATGGCTTGCCCTTACTAAACAAACGACTAGTCATGAGAATCACCAGCAATACTCTCCAACCAATTTAGAAGATGTTTAGCAGCCTGTTCCGGCGCCTCCTCCGGCACAAAGTGTCCACAACCGCCTCCCACAGGCGCAACCGTGACGTCCACTCCCCGCCCAACCCACGCATCCCACACCTTCCCTATATCGTACCTAGCGCCCAAGTAATCCTCGCTGTAAAGCAGTAGAGTCGGTATTTCGATCTTCAGCCCCGCCTCCTGATCCTCCTTCTGTCTCCGCACATCTACACCAGCACCAGCCTCATAATCCCTGCAACTGGCTTCCAGATTACCATCCCTCTCCATTGCGTCCCTATAGACCTTCAGCGCATCGTCTGCATCAAGCCTCTCGATACCTTCCTTCGAAGTCCCTCTCCAGCGTCTGATGTTGCTCTCAACATACTCACCTATTCCGAATTTCCGGATCATCTCCACAGCCAGGTCGACATTAGCGAGGAAAGCCCAGTGATACGATCCAACGGCGCCGGCGGAGTTGGCGAAAGACTCCCACTGCACGAGCGTGGGCACAATATCGATTAAGCAAACACCTTTGACGTTCAGTTTATTTTGCGGACACGAAGGCAGGGGAGCATTGACAGCGAGACGGTGGCAGATACGCGCGCCGCGATCGTGGCCTATCAGTACAACAGCCGCCGCCGAAGGTTTTATTTCATGTTGTTCCAAGGACTTTCCGAGGGCCTGAAGGATCTGGGAGCCTACGTATTCCTTGGAGTGTTCTCTAGGAGGTGAAGACTGGCCGTATCCTGGTATGTCCGCCACGAAGAGTGGAAGTGAGGCTGGAAGGAGAGGGATGAGGTGACGCCACAAGTAGGAGGTCTGGGGATAGCCGTGGATCAGTACCAATATTGGTGTCCGCTGTGATGCATCGTGGAGCCCTCTGATGTAGGAGCAGACCTGTGCGCCGCTCGCTAAAGTAAGCACCGATTTGGTCAATCCATGGTGCGAGAACTTGGTAGCTTCTACATCGGCAGACATGGCGCTGAGTTCCGATGATCGGTCACTAGTGGCAGTGATAGGATAGAGACATCGGTGGTATGAAACACTATGACTTGATAGAGGAGAGGCGTAGGCAACAAGACTTGAGCGTAGGTACCGCTATGGATGACGCATGTGACGCGCAAATCCAGGGTAATGATTGGCTGAAAAGATAACGTGGGAAAATAGTGTACTAAAAACCATCTTGTCAGAGACGTGAAGTCATGACTTGTGTCATTCGCAGCATGAGCTGGTCTGACAGCGACGTTAGATGTACGAATCTTAGCCAATTACAGATTGGTTGCTGGCTTTTAGGTGTTCTGTTTTTCCTATTGGTCTTCAGAGAAGATTAAAGAACGCCGGCAGTACTGCTGATAAGGCTGGGCTTGTATCTGAACGTAGGTATCCGGTATGCGTACAGGAGAACGAATGCTCAGTTTACAGAGGTCCTTAGAGACTTCTTGCCATCTGCGAGAGTTCGGTGATCTGTTACAAAGGATTTGCTTATTCGCTCCATAATGCGAATGACTTCACATACGACGTTGCCGGTCTTGCCAAAATATGTAAGGGCAGATAACGATTGTAGGCTTGCTACGATGGACCCCGTGTTTTTTGACCGAGCGTGCTATTTAATGGACGTAGACAATAGCTTGAAACTACTTCAATATATCGTCTAAACGTATTTCTGGAGTCTCCGAGCCAGACCGCAGTTGCTGTACGCTCGGTTAAGAATTACGAGGTCCTTCGTGCATGTCCGCAGCCTTCTTCGCGAATGCTGACTCGAGTTGTCGTCTTGGTTTTCTGGAGGCAAATTGCAGATCGGAGCCTCCTCGGCCGTTGAGTCTCATGACATTGGCACCGTACAAAGCAGCCACGGTATGAGGCTATTAATCGGACCTCCTGCGGCACAACCATCCGGACTCCTCGCCAAACAGAGTAATTCTCAACTCTATCTTGAACGCGTCGCCAAGTTGCGGCACTATTAGTAAGCGTGCTACAGGCTTCGGTGAGACTGAGAGGTCGGGCCTTCAGCTGCAAGCCTGCAGGAGTGGTGGTATGCGGCATAGTCTTGCCGCATGAGTGTGCCGCTGAAGGTGCAGATCCGCCACCATGACGGAGATAAGAGAATGAGAGATCCGGATGTGATATCCGGCCTTCGGTCGTCGAAATGAACAACCGCTGTTCGTGCTTCGCACTCGAAGCTCGAGTGTCTTCGGACCGAAATGTCAATTGCTTGGGATCTCTGAGCCAACAGAACCGACATCTCTGCAAACAGATTCCCTATCGTGAAAGCGGGCCAGCGAGAGATCGTTGTCGCCAAAACACTGCTGGGCGCTATTGATGCCTGTGATGTTCGCCACCTCGTCCCGACCTGACGTGCCCGTTCGCTCGCCTTGGCGCATATGCTAGGTTGTTTTCCTTCTAGTGACCATAGGGTAAGAGACCTTCTCATTTACCACCATCGCACACCGAACATCTTCCCGGAAGCTCTTTGGTCGTTGTGGTCCTTGTCTGCGTTCTCGAGCCAGATGCGAGGCTGCTGCTGCACATCGAGGTATAGGTATCTGTATTGCCATTCATCTTGCGGACGCTTGATCATGTGCATATGCACAACGCCGTGGTTGCGAGGACCTTCGACCTGCAGGATACATTGTCAGCTGGAGTTATGCGTGCCACTACCTGTGGACCATTCACATACATTGAAATGCATAAGCATGTGATCCACTCCCATTTTGTCCTTGGAAACCGTAGAGGCAATGTGTCGGTTTCTTGTCCATCTATTCCAGCTGGCTTCGCCAAAAGCTCGGATTGTCTTGCTGTCCCCCAGAATTTCAAGACATCGAGGATCCTCGCGGATGCGTTTGACCGCACGGTTAAAGTGCGAGGTCTTGCTGTCGAGAGAGAATACGTCGGTAAAGAGGAAATACGCTACGCCGCCCTACTCAAAGTCGGGAATCAGCGATTGCTACGCTCGTAGTCTGTTGGTAAATATCGAGAATGAGCTTACGGTCATTACAACGCCTAGAGCGATAATGCCTAGGTTGAATGACTGCTGAGTAGTGCGCGCTGCCTTTTCTCCCACAGAGAGCTCAGACCATCGAACACGTCCATCGTCATTCGCGATTGTCACCGCTCTTCGGTTGCTTCCTGGCCTGGCATTATTATTTGGTAATGTGTCATTGGTCGCGTAGCGTCGCTGGGTGGTGGTGAGGCAGCGTGAGAATACCGTAACAAGAGTCGGTATGGTGGGCTTGAGAGTGCTACAGCCCCAGAAGGGTCGGCTGAGATGATGCATAGTGGCTCAATGGAACTGTGAGTAACATACGGAACTGTTTGACGGAGCCCAAACAGCTCGGAGCTCGTTGTGGGGAAACAGCAAGGTTCGAACCGGCTAGAGGCATCTGCATCTGATAAGATTGTGAATGCACATGCTGAAGCTCAAACTCGTACGCATCCTTGGATGCTATGGGACAACAATAATTAGCGTCTCTATCTGAATGGACTACTCCAACGAAGAAGCCCATCGTGACCTTGGCAGGCACACGGAGTTGGTGGTGGTCCTGATCTGCTGGTAGAGTGACGTTCAAGTCCTCGCTGCGATCCGCCGACAGCATCACCGCGACATAGCTTCTATGAATTGTACCTTAAGAACTTGGTCAGGGCTTCGCCGGATCAAGTCCAACCAAAAACTTTCGAACGATTTCCAAGCCCTCTTTGGACGGCTGTCGCTGACGCTGGATTTTAGGGAGTCGTTCAGACTTCGTCAGAGAGCAGGACTAGTTTCATTTGAATGTATAAGATCTCTTGTTCTCCGCGATGTGTTGACCAATATTGCAGTGACGATACTAGAAAGCTCTCACATGTGTTGAGTAGAGAGCGGGCTAGCGGCGCTGAAAGTGAGGCGCAGGAGTCGATCAGATGGTAAAGATGCTATACTGAGGACGAACAACGCCTAATTTTTGTTACCTTCTCGGGGCGAAGATTAAGCCGACAGCACGAGCATGTTCAAGAATGAGGACTTCGAGACCTAGCATTAGCTATCATTAGCATCGCTTGCAGGTGTTCCGCCTGTCGTTAAGTGGAGACCGCGTTGGAGTTGCTATACCTCAGCGCTAGAAATTGACCAGACGACGCCAGGCAGCAACGACCTTGTTTTGAAAACGGACCAGGTTCTTGTCTTCCGTCCCTTTTCCGGGCTGAGCTCAGAGCGAAAGTAGCATGTAGATTTTATAACAAAAAATTCCATGGAAGAAAAGGTCTTCTAGACCTACCTGTAGATTGTTTACTTATGTGTTGCACACATCGTAAAGGAGAAATCGCGTTGGAAATGCTGGACATCAGCTCGGAGAGCCGAACGGGCGCTGTCGGACGGCAAAGACGGTATACAAGACGGGAGATAATCCACTATTTTTCACCCTTTCTTTGGGCGGAGACTAGGAGGGGTAACAGGTATGTTCTAAGAAGACGGTCAAAACGAAGGTGTGCTCAACCTTCTTCTTGAAAGCATCTTTGGATGTGTTGCGCATGTCATCAAGAAGTGGCTGCCTTGGAGATGCTGAACGTCAAGGCTGAGAGCCAAATAGGCGTCGTCGGACCGCAAAGATAGTATACTGAAAACGGAACGATCCACCATCCTCTTTGATTTTCCCGTCTGAAAATCCGAGAAAACGAAACGCAGATCTTTCAAAAACGACGAGCTTTAGACCTAACATTAACTACATCACGTTTCACTTGGTCGTTTTTGGGACGTCATTTCCAGCAAAATCGTCAGTTCTGTCGTTATGAAGTGAAGTCCAGAAGCAAAGCATTCCCGTGAGCACCCGTCATTAACCATTGACAAAAGAAAGACGCCATCTCCTCCAACACCAACCTTCCCCCCTATGCCCTCACGGTCCGGCAATCCTCCACCCACTCCTCCCCTCCGAACACCATCGCCAACGCCGGGTCCGGGTGCACAAAACGCAGCACAAACTGGCCGGTCTGCTTGCTGAGGGAGATATGGTAGGGGTTGCCAGCCCCACCGTGCTATTGTGGTGTCAGCAACGTTGGACAGATCAATGTGTTGGGGAAAGGGGACTCTTACCTCCCCAGCCTCCTCCGCAGACCGGCGAAAAGCAAGCTTCCTCTTCAAGTTCTCCTTGAAGTCGTTGGCCTCCTTGGCCGAGAGGTCCCACACCAGCGTGACCTCGTACCGGAAAACCGGCGGAGACACACGAGGCTGCTGCTCCTTCTTCTTCTTCTTTTCGTGTCAGCTTGATCATGGGCTAAGGCGGAAGGTTGGCTCCCCGCTACCGCTACCGCTACTGCTGCTGCGGCAGCGGGGGCTGAGGTGCGACACTCTCACCTCTTCCTCTGCCTCCTCCTCTTCCTCTGCGGCGCTGCCGTAGCAGTCGATGATACCGTCGGTGTAGACGCTGCTGGTGCGTCGATGTGGGCCTGGGACATCGAGCGGAGAGGAAGCGACCGGAGGGGACTCATGGCGGTTGCGGACGTTATCGGACTCGGCGGGGGAGGTGGTCTCTGGCTCGGCCGTGGCCTGCTGTTGCTGCTGCTCCTTGCGTATCTGTCGCTGAGCCTCGTACTGCTTGAGATCGGCCTCGTACTGCTTGAGCTCGGCCTCGTACAGCTCGAACTCGGTGGTGTTGTTGAGGGCGCCGTAGTACTTGTCGAGGTTGGTCTTTACACGTGACTCGATTTCGACGACGCGGCCAGCTATCATGCCGGTGTTAGTACCTAGAGCAGTGACGTCCTCTTCATGCTGCTGCTGGACGCGGCGAAGGTTCTCTGTGAGGTCCGTGTCACTTGATTGACGCTCTGGAGGCGTGCGGAAGAGGCTGAAGGCTTCGGGGTTGGGGACTGCGAATGTCTGCACCGTGTGAGCGCGGTGCATCTGAGGAGCGGTGAAGTTGCGGCCTCTAGCGGGCAAGGACTCTGCGTGGACTTGCTCGGGCGGAGTGGCAACGGTAGCAAGGTGATGGTATGTGAGTCCATTCGGACCCTCGCCGCCGGTTGGTCGCTGAGATAGCGCGTAGTCTGTGTAGCTTGGTGCAGATGTAATTGGTGGCTGAAGGGGCTCCTCACGTCGTTCACGTCCGAAGGGACCTCGCTGGCTGTTAGTCTTGACGGTGCTGACGAAGCCGTCTGTCCTCATAGAGATTTCGTACCATTCGTGGTCGGTTAAATGGTCACCTGTGAGTTGATGTTCGGTCATGCGACGGTTGTAATCGATTTCGGCCGCGGACCAGTCGACTTCGGCGAGGTTCTTGTTGAATAGAGGGTCGCGCATAAGTCGAACGCGAGGAGGAGTGGGTGGGCGAGGCTCAGTATCTGCGTCTTCAGAGGGGACAGGATCCTTCACCACACCGAAATAGGCGTCGAGCTTTGTCCAGTCGATGGAAGTCATGTTGGGCTTGTAGATTCTGCTGCTTGAGTGATCTGTGAGGGTGGCTGTGATGTGACTTCGATGAGCACTCTATCCCTGCCACGAGCTTGAGAAAGACGCGTGACAACTGTCACGAGATTGTTCTGCTCTGCGCTGTCTGCAGTAGCTTAGACACAGTTGGATGTCAGGCAGTAGAGGTGTTAGGTCAATGTGGAGTGGTGTGGTTGTTGAATGTAGAGAGGGGAGAGGTGAGAGTTGAAGCTCTCTCGTGACGCGATGTAATTTTCCTCTATTCACGACTCACAACACCACACCGAAATAGGGAAGCATGACGTAGGTTTAGTGAAAGTCAAGATGAAGCACACTCTCCTCCAGAGATAGGTGCCGACACTGTTTATACACACAACTACCCCACAGAGAATGATGTACACGATGGGGACAGCGGTCTGTGTTCGGATGCTGTTCGTTCGATGTTGCTCCTACAACCCCAGACCGACCTCTCGATGTTTCACGATCTCTTTCATGCCTGGGATATCACACATCAACTCTACTGTTTCCCTTTCTCTGCGTCCGCCAAGAAGTCCCTGTGTTCAGCAAGATCAGCACTTCGTATTCCCGCAGCTGAGCTTGATGACGCGAGAGTCTGGCCCGTATCTTCGCCTTGCGCACAAGCTACAGAACAATCTCTCACCTTATGAATTTCTCTTCGTCTGAGCTGCCAGCATTTAATGGTGGTCCTTGCTCTTTCGTTGGCTTCTTCGATCCGCCGCCCGTTGAAAGATAGCTGAGGGCGAAGACACTGCCGAGGGTCGCCATGGAGAGCTGTATGCACGTCAAAACCAATGCTTGATGGATCACGATCCCATGCATGGTTGATGTCTTCTGTCAAAGTGACCGCTACGCGAGAAGGAACTGGGGGAGACGTACGACGTGGGATCCGACCTTACGGCCTGCGATTTCGTACATGACAACCATCTTGAAAGGTCTCGAAGGGAATTGGCGACGGCTCGATGTTATGGCAATTGGCAATAGATGTCGGAGAGTAGAGTTCGTGGTGTCGCAGTGACTGTCGATGGAGGATGTCGGATCAGAGTTCGGCGTGAAGCTTGCCTCCGCCGAAAGCCAAGCCATGCCCGAGCTCCCTCGAGGTGTGACTTCATTGTTAACAGCTCCAACGCACAAGGTGAAGTAACTGTCGCGCGACTAAATTGCTATCACATCATTCTCCTTGCGTTCTTTCTCACTTGCCCACATTCACCACCATGGCGAAAGACGATGATGCTGTGGACGGTGTTCCACGCGTTCGTCATGAACCTCGGCCAGATTTCACCAAGCCACCACCCCCCAAGAAGCTGCCAAAGGCCCTACAAGATACTCTCGATAGTGAAGAGAAGGAGTGGAGCTTATATGGCGAGATATACGATGGCAAAGCACCAGAGACAACCGACACAAGCCTCCGTTATGCAGCCTATGCCTCTCGATTCCGTACTATCCTCCTCTCCGCGCATAGATATGTCGCATACACTTCAGATATTGGCGAGTCATTTCGACCGGTTGCACATCCTAACCTGGTCCGGACAGCATATGGTATAAGTTGGGCATACTTGTTCGGAGATGTGGCGCATGAAGGTTACAAGGCATACTTGCGGAACCAGCGGACATTACACCCAGAGCTCGTTGAAGCGAAACTGCCAGCAGAGAGTGATAAGCATCAAGAAACACCTCCCGGGGATGTAACGAGCTTGGGTCCGAATATCACGAACAAGTCTGTCAGCGCGGAGAAGGTTCTACCTGGAAGAGTACCGGCCATTGAGGATTATCGGACCGTTATGGTGCAAAGAGCTGTGTTCCAGGGTGTTGCAAGTATGGGTCTACCGGCATTTACCATACATTCCATTGTGAGATATTCGGGACAGGCGTTGAAGAACGTAAAGAACACAAGGCTAAGAACATGGGGCCCAATTGGCGTACATTCCCACTAGTAAAGAGTCTGCGTTCACGATGCTGACAGGCGGTACAGCTCGGTCTAGCAGCAGTACCTGCCCTGCCTTTCATGTTCGACGAGCCGGTCGAAAAAGTAACGGAATGGGTGTTCCACAAGGCTTTCGAGACGGTTGGTGGGCCCGATGCTGTGCGTGGCAGTCCCGAAATCGGTAAGAAGGAGCTGCGACAGGAGCAGAGCAAGGTTGGCGCAAACAAAGAGAAGGAATTGTAAGGAAACGAAGCCCGTGACGCGACAGTTTCTATGCTGTTTCATATGGCTGAACACTTCATCAATGTCGTGTTGGGCAAGGCTTGTAAGACGCATCTCATCTGATATTTGTACACAGATACCTCACGACTTCACCATGACCGGCGCCGTCTTAGCTAGTACAGTACATACATTACGTGAACGAGCTTCGAGAGCACTGCTACGAAGGGCTTCACGTGAACGCTAGGTCGATTCTTGGCAATGGTCCAAGCGCATCCGTTTGTTTACTCTAGCAACAAGACGCGTGCACCCAACCGAAGCTCCACCATCCCACCACACAATTCAAGTGAGCGCATAAGTCGCCATAATGCCTTCACGCGCAACGGCGACGACGACACTATCGAACCTTGTCGAACCTATGTCCGAGGACGAATTTGCGCAAGAAGAGACCGAGATGATGCCTACTCCCGATTCCGGCCTCGAGAATGCAGGCCGCCGGAAACCAGGCGCTGCTAGCAACACTGCTGCGCGCGCAAAAGCCACGGTCGCCAATGGAAAGATTATCAAAGCCACAACGAAACCCATGGCTGCTTCCAGACGCGCAAGCGGTGCAAGTACGGTAGCAGGGAAGAAAGCGGCCAGCAAAGCCGTCGCGAAGAAGCGCACCGCATTGACCGAGCGTAACGCTCCGAATGCGATTGAAAGCGAGATCGAAGAGGTCAGCGACTTCGACGAGCAGGACGTCAGGGAAGATGCTCGCGACCGATATGTTTCGGAAGATGAGGAGACTGCGAAGCCCACAAAGAAGGGTCGCGCTATACCAAAAAAGAATGTGAAAGGTGTACAGCGGTCAGAAATACCAGCGCGCGCAAGAGGAGCTCGACCAGTTTCTGCGCAGAAAAAGACAAAGGCGAAAAGGGTGGACGAGCCAACGGGCATGATACCGGAGACACAACCAGAGCCGATGGAGATCGAGCAGTCTGAACTTCCAGAGCAGACCATCGTCGAGGATCAGTATCCAGAGCCAGCACCAAAGCCAGCCGCTCGTCCTAGACAGCCAGCCCCAAGTCGCGCACGCTCCTCCTCCCGACAACCACAGCCGATACATAGGCGAGCAGGCAGCGCATCAGACACAGAGCGCGACCCCACGTTGAGGCGCAAGCTGGGTGAGATGACGAAGAAATTCGAGAGCGTCGATCTCAAGTACAGGAACATAAAGGAGGTGGGCATGACGGATGCGCAGACGAACTTTGAGAAGTTAAGGAACGCTACAGATCAAAGGGCGAAGGGTATGTCCTTCAAAGTGCGATGTCACTTTCCACATATTAATCAATATCGTAGATCAGGACGAGCTCATCGCATCTCTCAAGAAGGAGCTTGCAGTCGCCAAATCACGGACATCGGATTCCAGCTCTCTTCGTTCCCAAACCCAGTCGCTCACAACGGAGAACGCCCGTTTAAAAACCGAAAACACACGCCTCAACGCCGACAACAAAACCTCCACCACATTTTTACACGAAGCGCAGAACGAAATCAAGTCTTTGAAAGCCAAACTTGAAACCGCTCGCGTAGCGCAAGCAAGCGAACAGAAAGTACCTGGTAGTGCTGCAAAGACGGCTCCTGTCTCGCGAAAGCAAGATGCAGCCGCCGCAGCTGGAGCAACCCAAGAGGCCAAGCTTCTGAAGCTGAAGGAAGACCTCTACAGCGACCTTACTGGCCTGATGATCCGCTCAGTCAAGCGCATCGAAGGAGAGGACGTTTACGACTGCATCCAGACTGGCCGCAATGGCAGTAAGTCTTTCCCGCTCCTAATCCCAATCTTACCACCTCTCGTCAGACATCTAACAAACGCTAACGCCTACACCTACAGCTCTCCGCTTTCACATCGCCATCCTCGACCCCTCCGACCCTATTAACGCTGCCAAGACACCTGGCGGGGCGAATAGCTACGAAGACGCTGAGTTTGCGTACACGCCACTGTTGGATGAGAAGAACGATCGCGAGCTGTTGGAGATATTGCCGGATTATCTGACAGAGGAGATCTGCTTTCCAAGAAGTAGTGCGGCGAAGTTCTATGCTAAGGTGCAGGATTGCATGACGAGGAGAGTTGTGGTGGAGGAGTGAAAGACTCCGGAATTTCCCTTTTTTGAGACTTCATACAGGTGTCAGGTTATGAGGCGTCTGGCGATTTGGAGAGGAAGGCCCATGATTTGGAGTGTCGTGGTCAGCTATGGTATATGTGACGCTTTCTTCCAGTTAGGTTCATACCCAGTAATGACTTCCTTCATCGTGTGCCTGGCTATAACGATGGAAATTGGATGTGACAGTGTTTATGGTCACGTGAAATAGTAGAGACAGTGCGACAAAAACCCAGAAGTCTACGACGGACCTCGTATTTCTTGACTGAGCGCGCTATCCAATGAATGTAGATACTAGCTTGAGTTTGCTTCGAGATGCTATCGAAGCGATTTGAGGAGCCTCGGAGCGAGATCGCAGTTGCTGTACGTCCTTCGTACCTTCGCAACCTCAAGTAGGATCCTTTCACAATCCAGGTACATCTATCTTCATGTTCTTGGGCTCACTGAACGTGCATGTACTCTTCACGTACGAACACAGCGAACCCGAAAATGACGTGTTGTGTTATCATTCATAGTCGCTTGTGCACGACTCCACGCGCCGTCTCGCTGGTCTACAGCAACATACATACCTTACTTCTTGGCCTTGATGAAAAGCATCGGCAGTTTGAACATCCTATCCAGAAAATATAGACTGATGACAATGGCCGCATACTTGCTCTTCATCATGTCGGCATGTCGCTCGTTCGCTACCAACACATCATCAATCATTTCTGGCCTCGCAGACTCATAAGGCAGCTGACAGCCGTTCATATATGATGTGGGTGACGTCTGCCGGACAACGCTCAATGCGAAACGCGATGTTCGTCGCTGCCGAAAAGCAGCTCACAAGGTGGCGCAGATGCATTCAAGCCTCAGTAATTCCGTTTACAGATGTCTGATTCGGCTGTTCTAACTGTGCCTTGCAGATGTAAACCTACGCGTGCACTATAGTCGGTTGCAGATCGTCATCGTCCATAACACGCTTGGCTTCGCTCGTGATATCGGCCCCAAGTCGAAACAAGCACTCTTATGAAGCCGAGGGCACATGGAAAATCCTTGCGGGACATCCTGGAGCCCAATATGCCAAACGCCCTCACACAGTATGCCTCTGTAGACCTCGCCGGCAGATACGTATCGCGCAATCTACTGCCATGTATCAAAACGAAACACCACCCCCATCGATGGCCCATGTACAATATCTAGGTTGACGCTTCCATGTGGAGCCCCAGGTTCAGCACCCTTCGAGGCCAGTTGCCACTTTCAATCATCCGCACGAACAGAAGCCCGAACCACCAATCTGGTGATAACAATCACCTCCGACGATGCGGCGAATTCGATCCACTACACTATATCTCAAGCAGGGGGCATGCTAATCAAGGCCACGGCATCATTCTGTAGGTTTCTACTTAAGCAATATGTATTCATACTATATTGTCTCCTGGCCTTGCTGCTTCCGCATCTTCTACATTCGTTCCCTATTTTCGCCTTTGTCACTCTTTCCCTAGGCGATTTCTCTCTCAATGAAGACGACAGCAGTAGCCGCCATCGCGGCAAGCGTCCAGCTTGCCCAGGCATACCCACAACAGATTCCGGGCGCGGTTGTTCCCGGTGCACCCACTGCCGCTCAGTGTAAAGTTATTCCCGCAGATGCAGCGTGGCCTGCTCCAGCAGTCTGGACCAGTGCGCTCCCTGGTGTTGTAGCTCGTGGAGCTCAGAAGAACCCTACCAGGCCCGACTACTGGCTCAGTGCGAGGAGTGTTGCGGACGTGCAGAAGGGTGTTCAGTTCGCCGCGAAGAACAACGTCCGTCTGTCCGTCATTAACAGTGGCCACAGCGGTCTTGCTACGTACATCCCCGTACTCGAGGGCGAATCTCACCAAGCTAACAACCAGATAGGAACGACGCCCCAACTGGTTTGCTCATTGCTGTCGACCAGCTCAAGGGCGTCCGCGTCGAGCAGCGCTTCACTCCTTCTGCAAAAGGCGCTGCTCCAATCTCCGCATGCGCCGAGCTGACACGTCGGTTCTCGAAGCGTCACGGTCCCGAGGAGGGTGCAGCAGAAGGAGCACCAATGGCTTCTGCGCCTGCGACCGATGCCTGCGCCATGCCAATGCGCCTAACGCGTCGCCACGAGCCTGG
Organism: Coniosporium uncinatum; assembly: GCA_033119265.1. Lineage (NCBI taxonomy): Eukaryota > Fungi > Ascomycota > Dothideomycetes > Coniosporium > Coniosporium uncinatum. The sequence goes on from JAWDJW010000002.1 coordinate 126,108, forward strand.
TGAGATGGCACCAGCGGCCACTGGCGCTCCCTCAACCACCCCCGTTGCCCCCGCAGCCGCCCCTGGCAACTACGCCGTGACGTTCGGTGTCGGCATGAACAATCAGGAGATCAACGACGCCCTCGCCACAAAGGGCCTCTACATCATGGGTGCTGAGCACGGTGAAGTCGCTGTCGCCGGTGGCTGGGCACAGTGTGCCGGTCACGGTCCCATGACTGGAATTCACGGACTCGGTGCCGACAACGTGCTCGAGTTTCAAGGTGTAACTGCCGACGGCAAGCCCTTTGTTGCCAACCAAGTCTCCAACCCCGACCTCTTTTGGGCCATGCGCGGCGGCTGCGGCAGCACCTATGGCATCGTCACCCAGTCCACCGTCAAGGCCTACCCATCTCCCCGCATGTCTGTGATTCAATGGTGGGTCAACAGCACCGCTCCAGCCGGCATCTATGCCCCCGCAGCCTACATTCACAGCCAATTCCCCGAACTCCAGGCCAAGGGCGTGCAGGGCTACTACAACATCTACCCCACCGGCGCGATGAAGGGTGTCTTCCATATGGGCGGCGCCGCCTCCCAGCAAGCAGCGCTCAAGGCCGCCTGGACCCCCGTCATCGAGAGGCTCGAGACAATGCAGGGCGTAACGCCTGGCAGCGTGTCCAGCAAGTACGTGGACTACGCCGACTTCAAGACCTACTACGATGTCACGTGGGGTGCGGCCGAGGGCATGGAGGGCATGGCCGACGAGGACATGAAGCGCTTCGCCATCCGTGACTTCAAGACTGACCGCTGGACCCAGCTCCAGAAGCGCCACGGACCCGAAGGTGACGCGCCTGCGGCCGGTGGTATCGCGTTCCCGCAGTCTTTCGGTCGCGCGAGGGAGGACTCGCGTCTCCTTGGTGCGGCGGAGCTCAAGAGCCCCAGGCTCGCGGCTGCGATGCAAGCTGTCATGCCTGAGCAGGGTATCCTTCGCGGTGGGCTTATCGGCGGTTCCGGCGTCATGAGGAGCACGGCTAGGAACTCGGTCAACCCAGCTTGGAGGAAGGCGTACGTTTCGCTTGCGTCTGCTGGTGGTCTCAAGGACTGGGCTCCTATGCGTGCGCTTGCACCGGGTATGGGTGTCTATCCTAACGAGGTAAGTCTTTCTCCTACGTATCTCTCTCGAAATGTTGTTCGACAACAATGAGCAAGTCAGAAGCTAACAAGTTATACCGCAGGGCTACTTCAACCAAACAAACTACAAGTCCGAATTCTTCGGCGCAAACTACGAGCGCCTCCTCCAAATCAAGACCAAAGTCGACCCCAACTTCGTCTTCTGGATCACCCCTGGTGTCGGCGCCGACATCATGAACGTCGACGCATCGGGCCGCGTCTGCATGCAGACGACCTCCACCCAGCTGCTCGCCAACACTGCCATGACGGGCTTCCCGCCGGCCTCCGACAACAAGAACATGGCCGGCCCCGAGATGGTGTACGATTCGTACCCCTTCCCTGCGGCCAACGCTGGGCAGGCTACTCCCCAGGATGGCCAAGCGAGCGCGAACTCCCCCGAGGCTGGCGGCATGGCAGGCATGCCAGGTATGGGCGGCATGGGTGGTGCAGAGGCTCCTGCCTCTGGTGCGTCAGACGCTGCTGGCGCCGCTGGTGTCCCGGGCGCCATGCCAGTTGACGAGTCTCAGCCACACGGTCACGACGAGAGTGGTGCTTCGGTTCCTCTTCCATCTGCTGCCCCAGCTCCGGCCACCCCGGCCGCTGCGCCCATCGACGAGTCCCAGCCGCATGGCCACGACGAAAGCGGCGCTTCGGTCCCTCTACCTTCCGCTCCGGCTGCTGCGACGGGTGCCGCTGGCTCTTCCAGGGGTAGTGGTCTTGCTGGTCTGCTCGGAGGCCTACGCGGCTCATCTGGTGCGGTGCCAGCCGGTACTGCCCCAGCTGCTGGCTCATCTTCTAGCGACCTTGCCGGTCTGTTCGGTGGCCTTCGTCAAGGCGGTGGATCCAGGGCGTCTGGATCTGGAAGTCTGCTCAGTGGGCTTGGCCGCAGTGGTGCTATTGCTCAGGCGGCGCCTGTCGCTGGTAGTAGCTGCAGTGGCGTGAAGAAAGCGAGGAAGGACTAGAGCTCTAGCTTTTGGCCAAATGTGCGAGTGAGTGTTTAATTTTCTTGGTCCAATGTTGCGCGTACATACAGATCCATCTTTCTGGTAGCATATAACATGGTACCCTTTGCTATTGTCGCTATTGTCTGATCAGGCCTACTAGAGTGCGACCTACTTTGTGTTGTTGAGGAAAAGACTCAGTACGCCGGCGTACCTGCGAGAACTGTCAGCTAGTCCCACAACAGCATCCAAGAAGTGGTCGAATATTACGTACGCCCCAACAAAAGTGAACAGTTTACTCCTCGTGCTCCCATTATACTTGATCAGAGACACGGCGAACGTGCTGAGGAAGATCAACAGCAGCCCTATCCTCCATCCAAAGCCAGGCAGGAAATGAAACGCTACTGCCGGACAGGCCAGAAACACCGCCGCCAGAGCCAACGTCAACAGGTCCAACATGCTATCCACGCGCGCGCCGTCGAAGTAGTAATTATCCCAAGACTGCGGCACAGGACGATGGTCGTGGAAAAGTCGAGACAGAAGCCCGTAGTGCAGGACGCGCATGAGGGATGGCTTGTGGACCTCTTGCGTGAGGCAGACGTAGTCTCTTCGACGCCACCAGCCGCGCGGGTTGGTGATTTGCTTCACGCGCTTTTCGGAGGCCGCGAGTGGCACTGATTCGGGGAGGTCGCGCAGGGCTTGGTCGAAGAAGGCGGCTTTGGGGACCGTCGATTGGTTAAGGGTGTAGATGTCGTTTTGCAGCTTTAGCGCACTGTCTGTAGGAGCCCTTCTTGTCAGTAACGCGTACCGCCTATTGAGGGAATGGTGAGAGTGCATACGGTAGTCTTCGATCGCTGTGGAGACCTGTTCCATAACGTTTTCCTTCTGCCCGTCGATCTTGATCAAGACCGCGTCATCCAGATCCGTCCCTACGGCCCTCCGGTACGCCAGCTCGTCGTCGTCAAGATCATGCAGGTTATCTTCTAGCAGCTGCAGCTTCCTCTGCAAGAAGATCAGCTTGCGTGCGCTCAACTCGTCGAAGCGACGGAAGACCGCTAGATCCCTGTCACTAGCTGCGAAGGCCGCCAGCTCCGCGTCTCCGGGGCATATCTCGAGGTCGATTGGCCGCTTCTCTTGGAAGGGCAGGTCCACAGACATGGTCGGCTGCACGGCAGCGCGCGGGACAGACATGGATCCATATTCGTCTTTTTTACCTTCTTCGACTGCTTCGTCAGACAGCACCACCCGACCGCGCTTCGGCTTCCGTGTTTGTGCCAGAGGCGGCTTCGGTCCCTCGGTAATCACAGAGTTTTTGAGTGAAGAGGACGTAAGCGAGTCGTCGATGTTCTGAACTGATTCGAAGGGGAGGCGGAAGTTTGTGGGTTGTTGCCAGTACTCCGGACTGCCGGCTCCTGCACCCATTTCGTCGTCCAGTCTGAAGAGTGAATGGACTTCGTAGTGCTAAGCCTGGCAAAACGCAGTGTGTCGTATTGTGAGATGGAGAATGTTATGAGAAAGCAAGCAGTCCTGGACCAGGCTCTTCCAAGCAAGCGCATTTTCAGAGACAGTAATGCAGAAGGACAAGACAGCGAGATGAATAGGAGCTATAGAATATGGTCTTATGACCTTCAGAGAGAATCCAAACCTACCTTGATGTCGCCGGTCACAGGCTTATCCTCCCCTATCCTACAGCGCTCACGCCCTCACGAAGGGGTCGTCTGGTGATGACTCGGGGTTCAGCAACATTGCCAAGCACATTGTCTCAACGTCGAACTCTTGGATAGAGGTCACGCGTTCCTCGTATGAAGGACTTCATGATTCCTAATCGAGCGTATAGCAGCTATGACCTAGCTCGGAGACTCCGGGATAAGGCTGGGATGGTGTATTGAAGTAAACCAAAGCTGTTATCCTCGTTTATTGGATGGCGCGCTTGGTCAAGAGATATCGAGTCGGACGTAAGGTACAGTCACGGGCTACTGAGCCAGGACAACTCGAGACCTCAACCGAGGCTTCCCTTGTCTTGTGGCCCATGTCTGGAGAGCATACCATCCTAACGCTAAGCCTGATCATGTGCTGAGATTTGCTCCCCTGCGAAGTTGCTGGTTGCAGGGAAACGATAACAGCTCCGACAACAACAGCAAAGCTCGGCTTACTAAGCCAGGGTCCTGCTCGAACAACAGCTCCGACAACGAGAGCTCAGTTGTACGAAGTGAAGTACCACCAGGCACGTATTGCGGAGTCTCAAGCCGAGAGCTTCACGTTCCTTGAGTGAGCATGGCAGGGGCAAGCCTTCTCTTAACGGCACGAAGCTGTTCAATATCTCAAATAGGTACTCTCATGCGGAGACTTAGGCCTAGTGATACCTGGACTTGCTGCACGCGCTCGATTTGAACCACAGATTTTACCATGATGGATAGATCCTTTGATTCGCACACGAGTAGCACATTACGCGAGTTGGTCGCCGGGACGCTTTCATTGTTCAAAGTGTAGAATCTCCGCCATTAGATTATTGGTGCTAGGGTTGCTATCAACATCTTTTCTCGCTATCACGCAGCTCAGGAGGAATCCACCGAGAGATTGAGCCGTTTCAAATCCTCCACCTGGCGCCTCAGTTTCACCACCGCTCCTTTACTGACCCTCCAGATACCATCTTTCGCCGCCTCAGCGGCTTCTTCTGCCTCGCTCCTCTGGATGATGCCTTCCGCCAGCTCTACCGCTCGATCCAAGAGCCTCGGCGCGCCGTCTTTCCTATCAACGTACAGCCATCGGATCTCTTCCTCAAAGCCTGATACGGCCTGTGTAAGCGCCCGCGTGATGAAGGCCCTCGATCTAAAATAGGTGCGTTCATTGTACAGCGCACTGGGTACCCTTGACTCCTCGGTACCGGCGCGAGCCTCGTACCCAGCCTCGTTGTAGTACGGCTCTTTGACTAAGACCAAACCGAGCAAGCTGACGAGGACCTGCAGTACGGTGCTGCGCGCCGGGTTCCAGGATTCGTTGCGCTCATCAGTATGCCAGGTACCTAGGAGACTGAGGCATATCTTGCCGTCTTCGTAGAGGTTGGGGTTGACCGGTCCGTGGCCGTCGGTCCAAGAATGGAAGAACGCGTCTGGTGGTGAGGAAGGGTAGTCAGAGGGTAGGCGAAGATCGATGACAAAAGGGGCTAATTCGTAGGGAGTTTCCATTGGCCCGACGATGAGAACGCGGAGCAGGTCAAGGCGTGACTCGTAGGTACGGACGAACACTGAGTCTGGAAGGGACGTGGAGAGGATCTTGTGTTCTTTTGTGATTCGTCGTAGATCCCGTGTGGATGTCGGACCGGGGTCGGAAGCGTATTTATGGTCGGGTGGTGGTGAAGTCTCAAGTATGGCGAAGGACGGTGGGGCATTGGGATGCGTCGAGAGGGACAGAATGTCCGTAGTAGCAACGGAAGCTGACTCTATCATTCCAGTAGTTCGCGCTACTGGCGCTGGCGCTGGCGCTGTCGCTGTCGTTGTCGCTGTCGCATTGGCGGGATCGGTGGTGTTAGATGTAGGGAGAACGGAAGATTGCTTGGGCGCACCGGCTGCGTTGGGGGGAGTGGCGTCTGTCATGGGTGTATCCGCGTTTTCTGATTCGAGTTCGTCCTCGGTGCTCCATGCGGTTTCATCCTCGTCTGCCTCAATCGGCTCGCCTCCATTGCCCATGTACTCAATTCTTTGCTCGATAACCTCAACATCTTCATCGTCAGACATTTCGTCTTCATCCATTGAATCATATTCGTCGTAGTCCACGTCATCGTCAAAATCGCTCTCCATGTCAGTGCTGAACACAAGTGTAAGAGCTTCGGGAGCGACTTTGATGTCACGTACATCATCTAGGGCTCCTAAACGTACGGTAAACAAGCCATCTAGCCCAAGACTGATAACCTCGCCGAACCAGTCAAGCTTGTCTGGCTCTGAGATATGAGCATTAGAACCAGTAGACGGCATAATGACAACGAAATCACCCCTGCGCTTGTTGATTCCCGGAGCGACCTGGATATCATACAAGCTCACTTCTTCTATGGACCCTGACGCTGTCCCAAGATGGGTATTCGGCAGCACGGTGGCTGGTGCAAAAGAATCATCTTCATCCTGGGGCGCATAACGTAATACAGCATCCGGACACCAGCGTACCTGCGCTATGCGGTCTTGTGCCCGTACACCCTGCACGATACCAACTTTGCAGGGTTGGTATGCCCAATTGTCATCATCTAGGGGTTTGCGCTCATCCGTGTGTATAATCTCTCCAGGCCATACTTCATTTTCGTCTTCCACATTGGAGTCGGGAATCAATGACGTACTGGACTCTGGCGTGATCGAAAGGTCTTGCCACTGCACTTCGACCTCCGTGCGGACCTGAACAAGGCGGTAAACGTTCAAGTCGAACCCCAGTGTATCTCTGCGAGGTATCCTCCTCGCAATGCCTTGAGGAATACCATCACTTGTGAATCTTGATCCATCGTATTTCATAGCTGCGCCTGCAGGATCTCGAAACCGTACTCTGTTCCCGACGGTGAAATCGTAGCTATTGATGGTACTCAGAGCATCAGGCGCCGATCGTGGCAACCGTGTCTTGTCGTATACATGAATCTCGCCGCTTTCCAAGTCATCGGTCTCCAGCTCTTCTGGTGGCTCCGCCGATGACGTGGCCGGGTTCGGGGTACCTAGCCGGCGGAACAACCATCGTACAGTAGCCCTTATTGACCGTACACTTACGATCTGACCGACGGGTTCAACATTGGGGTTGAACGAGCCAAACACCCATTTGCCACGCCGCAAATTGCCCTTGACGGTTCTTACAATGTCACCAACCTCGAACCGCTCATAGTCTCCTAGTAGTGGCTCGAGATCACTAGGGTCTTCTACCTCGACAACAGTACCGTTGCCTAGCCTAACTGTGACAACATCGTAGCCGTCTGTTATGCGTCCGACCCAATCCTTGTATATAATAATGTTCCCTTCTCGTAAGGTTTGGCTGTGTTGGAGTTCTGCTGCTGGAATATCCACGAGGATGTTCTTGGGATCCAAGAGTCCCGCCTTGTATATCTCAAGAGGAGGGAGCTTGTTTGGATCCTCGTAGTTTGCTACTGGAGACAATGTGCACAATGCGTTCGTACTCACAACGATACCGCTTGTATGATCGCGGGGATTTCGCTTGACAACGTCACCAACGAGGAGGCAGCGATCAAGCAGCTGAAGATGTACGGTAGGGATGAGCTGTATCTCCTGATCGGCATCCCAAGATACTAAGACGGTGCCACTCGGTGGTATGCCATCCTTCAGAAACTTCTGAAACTGTGAGTGGGGTATATCTTCGTGCCGCTTGATGCGTGTGTCGTACTGGTCTTGAGGATGAGATTCGTGGGTGTCAACGTCACCAAGAGTTCGCTCTACTATTCCTATCGTTGTCGGGTTATGCTTCAGTGCGCAGATATCTTCGACATAGAACGACTGGGTTGCCATATCTCGGGCGGCGTAGACGGCGAAGAGGTGGGCTGTGGTCGCGGTGTATCCCGTTCCGTAGGGTCGCTATGAGCCAAGTAGTATGCGAGACAGCAACTTCATGGTAAACTGCAGCGGCTCCGAAGCTTCCGAGTCGTTTGTGTAGAACAGGACGATGTCAAGCGTAACATGAATGTATGTTGGACCTTGGCGCGAGATTTTAGCGCGGCGAGCGGCGAACTTCCGCTCCTCCTTTCTCATGCTCTCCGCTATCGCTATTTACAATAACATGCCTCAGTTTTTCTTTCCATTGCATCTTGGAGTGTGGCCAGTATGGCATGCTTTCGCCGTCGCGAGCGCCTCCAGCAGATGTATGGATCGAAAGCGTTTGTAGAGCATCGAACTAAGATCCTTTGCATGGCCATTTCCGAGCCCAGTATACCACCTTATTTGCTCCACCGGATACTACACCAAAAATGTACACAGTGTCACCGTCGCGTATAAGAAACTGCATCTCGAAGACCATGCATCAAGAGAAAGCATTGTGCCCGACCAGTATCAGTGGCCATGGGCTGGTAAGAATAACTTTGTATTCTCTGATCTAGCGAGCATTAACAGGTCGATATCGAAGACCGAATGTCAAAGCTCCCGGAAAAGCTGTACAACAGTATTCTGACGCAACCTTGGGCGATTACTTAACAGTGTCAAGCTTTCCGTGCTGCATGCTCGCTCCCGAGAAAAAAGGTTCACCGTAGAGTTGACAGGAGTCCTTCAAGTCTGAGTTCCATTCTTCAACCCCTCACCAACGATGCGAAGAAACCTCGTACTTTTAGAGCAAGCCGTGCTGTTCGAGGAGTGTGAATAGTAGGGTGGTATTTCCTCAAAGTACTATCCAAGCGCTATGTGGAAAGCTCCATGCCGGAATTGGAATCGTTGCACGCTCGGTCAAGCATGGTGATGTCTATCGTTTTCCTATTCTTCAAGCACAAATTTGACTACAGAACCAAGTGGAGACCCAACCCGCAACAAGAACGCCAGCTTTCGATCAACACGACTTAGCGCCTTCTTCTCCCATCCTTGTCCCTCTACACTCCCAGCACAAGGCATTGTCTTTCGTGGCGACCTTTACTTTACTTTGCCGCATCTTCAGCTGTCTACAGTGAACGGCACCACCGTTACACCACGGGCACGTGAATTTGCTCAGTGGATCACAATCTTCAGTTGCGTAACTACTCACACTGAGGTCACAACTTTCCAAGAGTTGAGTTCTACATCCTTCTCCGCCAGTCGAAGCTCACCTCTTCTCTCGACTTCCACCTTACGATCACATCTCTCACAACGGACAATCTCCAGACATATAGACCTCCAGCAAACCCCGAGGGTACACACGCGCAAGCTCTCCAGCACCGTCTTCGTGTCATCACGCACAGGCAGAGTCCTGCCCACGTACGAGTCAAACGCAGCGTTTACAACTGTCAAACACGATTAAGTCTACTTCAAAATGGCGTCCAATCAACAAGCGCAGCGCCAAGATAGCGTCTCCGAGCTGAGCAGTGCCGAAGTCAAGGAGTACTCGCAAAGCACAGATGGTCATGATGTTGCCAACCAGGAACCTGTGGTTCCTGAAACCTTCGACTACCTCTACGTTACACCCTTCTACTTAGAGGTTGGTCCAGACAAGACGAGGGTCATGGTCCACTACGAACTACTCTGTCTGCATTCGGCTGTAATTCATGACATCCACCGGCATAGCGAGTCCTACTGCAAAGAGCAGCAAGGACTACGGGAGATGCAGAAGAAGCTGAAGGAAGAGTTGGGAATTGGGCAGTCGGCAGCTGCGCGACAAGGCGTAAGTGGCTGACATACGCGGCAATATTGGATTTAGCTGATCATCTACAGCGTCTGGAAGCCCTTATACGAGCCATTAGGCGGTTCCCGGTGCACGATCTCCGTCAAGACCTTCTAGACTATCTCGATGCAGTGGTTGCGAAAATGGGTACTACAGTGGCAGCAGTCAATCCTCAAGAGAGCATCTTATCTCGGATTGAGAAAATGACAGCTGGACAAGTGCAACACGTGTACAAGCAGGTGCGGGAGTTCTACACGGACACACTCAAAACCGAAAGCGAGAGCAACGACCGTGACAAGATCGTTATGCAACAGAAGACCTTATACCTTCCGAACGTGGACAACAACACCGTTCAACTCCTTGTCAATTACATGTATACGAACAAGATACGGGAGGGGCTGTCTCCGGTACAGATTTGCCGTCTCTGTGCTCTCGCCACCGAGCTTCGAGTCATGAAATTGCAACACTGGGGGATCAATCAGCTGGTCACCAACAAGTCCAAGCTCCTGGAACAGAGGATCCCCTTCATGACCGTAATACAATACACGGCGTTGGCAAATAAAGCTCACTGTACGGAGCTTCGCCGCCTCCTAGTAGACCTTGTCTGCTGGGAAGTGGCTCCGCCTAGCATTAGGAATCTCTCTGCGGCCATGGACAAGGATATGGCTGTGGACGTAGCTATAGCCGCGCTTGAACGGGCGGACAGCAAGCTTGATGCTCCCTATGCCACTACGAAGGGCTTGTGTGGGAAATACCACCTTCATGCGGCTGGCGAGATATGCGAGGATATTTGAAGAGATGGGCGGGAAGCAGGGATAGTGGCGGCTTTACTAACAGAAGGGGTACTTCTTTGGGGTTTTGCTATTGGCGTTTAGAGGGGCGGCAACAGAGTTCATATCAGTCTCTAGGCATCAAATAGGAGCTCAAAATGGGAACAATCTGCTGTCTAAGTGCTCTCCCTTAACGAGCGTATGGGCACTTCGTTATTCAAACTCCTGATTCGACGTTCGCAACCGAGTGCGTGGACCGTATTTTGAAATCGATTGACGTCGTTATTCACGGTTTTGGGACTGCGCGCGCGGATCAGCATTGACTGCAAGCCAGCGTGCGGCTCTACAACTACACGCAAACCTGCAGGCCAGGAACATGGGATCGAAGATATTACAAAATACGAAAATTTTGTGAATTTTAAACGAGCGTACGGCAGCCTTGATCTCCTTGATAGCACTTAGACAGCGTTTTGGAGCAAACCCACGCCACTGTCCACGTTCAGTGGACGCGCTCGCTCAAGGGCTAGGAGGTTGGTCGTGCTGTCCAACGCTTGTTCAGAAGATTCCAAGATCACGTCCCGCAACTTTCGTGTAATTCTGAGAAGAGTAGGAACAAGAGAAGGAGATAGGCACAAAATGCGGTCCGTGGGCTCGTTTAGAGCCGATAGTATGCTCGCTCAAGAAAGGATGACATTGACGGCAAGTTTGTCCTGAGGGATTCGGTCGGAGATACATACGGAACCGAAGACGATGAACAAGGGCATGAAAGGGCTTCAAGATGCTGTCCAACGCTCGTTCGATAGGCTTAACCAGGCCCTTGCAAAGTTTGCCCTCGTCCAACAATCACTATGTTACTTCGAGACGCGACTTTCGCTTGTCAAATGAAGTCTTGTTCCTTCAAACACAAATCAGAGATCTCCTGTTCGAGGAGAGAGCGGGCACTGCCGGAAGGCCACAGATAAACGGTCTAAACGAGCTCGCAATACGTTCCATGCGCTTCTCTGAATGGATTGGCGTCCAGCGACAGTGGTTCCGCTAAAGACGTGACAATGACCGGTCAAAAATCCATAAGTTCGATCACATGAGATGTGGTCGCATGCCTCCCATCCGTTGTTTGTTTAGTTTGCATCACTTGAATGGCGAGCGCCGCCGTGTCACGTGACCTTCGTCTCAAACAGCTTCCCGCGTGTGCAACGTCGACTACCTAGCAGCGATCGCAGTCCCGGGCCTTGTTGTTACAGGTATACTCGGACGTACCATCTCAAACAGCCCTAGTTCGATGGTGACGCGGATCTCCAAACTTGTCCTGCTCTCTTTTCTCTGCTTCACCTCCATCTCTCTCATACTGGCATCCCTCCGCTTCGGACCCCGCTTCACGGCGCTTCTGGGACATTTTACTCCCACCAAGTACAAGGCGACATACATTACACAGCGACCTCTCGTGAACGTCACAATGGCGCCCGAGAAGTACAAGAATCCGCCACAGAAGCCTCCGGTCTTTACCGGCACGCCAGAGTCATTGCTGGAGGATACGAAGCGATTGGTTGGTCACTCTGCTGCTACATGATTGCCGAGAGCTTGCTCTCAAGGGTACATCAAGCTTTGCTTTCAATCCAAAACCACCGCCGGAGCGCTGTCGAGACTCTATCGCTAGGTCGCAACGCTGACTGTCTACTCCGCCACAGCTCGACAAGTCCAAGAGCATACAAGATGCAATCGCGAACGTCCCCCTCGACGAGGCCAAATTCTCCAACGTCCTTCTACCATCGGCGCGCGACGACAATGTCATGTCACTCGAGACACGCATAATCGGTTTCTACCAAGCCGTGTCTACAGACAAGGCTCTGCGCGATGCATCCACGGAAGCAGAGAAGTTGATGGATGACTTCGGCATAGAGTCTAGCATGAGGGAAGACGTGTTCCAGCGTGTAGACGCAGCGCTCAAGAAGGGCGAAAAGCTGGATCCAGAGTCCCAGCGGCTATTAGAGAAAGATCACAAAAGCTACATTCGGATGGGTCTCGGAGTGCCCGCGGGACCGAAGAGAGACCGTTTCAAGGAAATCAAGAAGAGGCTGAGTGAGCTGAGCATCACATTTCAGAAGGCTTTGAATGAAGAGAATGGCGCCCTTTGGTTCACGCCTGAAGAGTTGGACGGGGTGCCTGAGGATGTCTTATTGACACTGCAGAAGGGCGAGGGAGAGAATGAGGGCAAACTCCGCCTGACGTTCAAGTACCCGGACTTGTTTCCTACATTGAAGTACGCAAAGAGCTCCGCAGTCAGACAGAAGCTGTTCGTCGAAAACGAGAACAAGTGTAACTCGAACGTAGAGCTGTTCAAAGAAGCTGTTGTGTTGCGCGATGAGGCCGCGCGCATCCTAGGCTACAACAACCACGCAGAGTTCCGGATAGAAGATAAGATGGCTAAGACGCCGAAGACTGTCGATGACTTCCTCGGTGATCTTCGCACGCGTTTGGCACCAGGCGGCAAGAAAGAGATTGAGAAGTTACTAGAACTCAAGAAGGAAGACATGAAGAGCAGGGGCCAAGATGACAAGTTCGATGGAAGATACTACCTGTGGGATCACCGATACTACGATCGTTTGATGCTCGAGAAGGACTATCAGCTGGATCATCAGAAAATTTCGGAATACTTCCCTCTAACGAGCACGATCCAAGGCATGCTGAACATCTTTGAAGAGCTGTTTGGCATGGTCTTTGTCGAATTGACGGGAGCGGACCGTGACAAGGTGTCTGAGACCGGGAAGGGTAGTGACATTGCATGGCACGAGGATGTGCAAGTCTTTAGCGTGTGGGACTCTGAGGACGAGGGCAATGAATTCGTCGGGTTCCTGTACCTTGACCTCTTCCCGCGCGACGGGAAATACGGTCATGCCGCGAACTTCGGTCTGCAGCCAGGGTACACCGATGAGAACGGCAAGCGACGATATCCCGCTACTGCATTAGTGTGCAACTTTTCCAAACCGACGCCGAAGAAGCCTAGCTTATTGAAGCACGACGAGGTCGTGACTCTCTTCCACGAACTTGGACACGGCATCCACGACCTCGTAGCGCGGACAACATATTCACGCTTCCATGGCACATCGACAGTCCGCGACTTCGTCGAAGCGCCAAGTCAGATGCTGGAGAATTGGTGCTGGACGCCCTCGCAACTCAAGTCCTTGAGCAAGCACTATGAGACCGGTGAGTCAATTCCGGACGAACTCATCCACAATCTCATCCGCACCAAGCACGTTAACGACGCGCTATTCAACCTGCGGCAACTGCACTTTGGCACCTTCGACATGATGGTACACGAGCCGAAGACGCATGCGGACATTGAGAAGCTGCCGATCAGCGAGACGTACAACAAGTTGCGCAAGGACATCTCGAAGCTCGACGGCATGGAGGCGCTCGGCAGTACCTGGGACTGGGGCAATGGGCAAGCGACCTTTGGCCATCTGATTGGCGGATACGATGCGGGATACTACGGTTACTTGAGGTATGTGAATTTCCTGTTTGCCATTGCCAGCCTTCTCTCCGATGGTGAAGCCTTGCAGCTGCAGCTTCAACATTCCTTTCTCACGCCGCAGTGCCGCATGCATGTGAGTCATCGCGGAGCCGGAGGCGGACCCCGTCTCCGGTAGCCCGCTGCCCCCGTTGTTCAAACGTCGCTTGCATAACGAACCGTTCGGAGTTGGCTCCCGGTTGCATATGCGGGTTCCGGGTTCCGGGAGCTTAGAGCGGAGGAGTCTCCGCTGAGTAATGATCGCCCAACTCCAATAATCCCCCTGGGAGAGCTCCCGCTCAAGCTTCTGCACGACAGCTCTGATTTGACGTCACATCTTCCTCATTCTTGCATGTCGTCGACACCCCAAAACATATGTCGCACGACGTCAAACCTTTGCTGATTGCTAGGTGTGAAATAGTTCGCAAGTCTATTCCGCGGATATGTTTTACTCAGTGTTCGAGAAGGACCCAATGAACGCGAAAGAAGGGAGGAGGTACCGACATACCGTTCTCGAGCGCGGAGGCAGCCAGGAAGAGATGCAGACGTTGGAGGACTTCCTCGGGAGGAAGCCGAGTACAGAGGCCTTTTACAGGGAGTTGGGACTGCAGTAGGAACGCGGGTGTAGGCGGATAGATGCTCGTAGAAAACCAACCGACTGGCAGTTTTTTTTTTTTTTTTTTTTTATCGGCTTTGAGAGTTTTGGGGCGATGTCAAAGTGTGTCGGGTTGTACAGCGTACTGCATTGCGGCCTAAGCAAAACAAGGAGAGAGGCATGGTACGGTAAATCTAGGACCGTGAAAGCATGAGCATAGTAGGCCAAACCAAGTGACCTTGATGCCACGCGCCGTTTCCCCATCATACCATGTCTAGTCTGCGGGAGACTGCCCAACGGTAACGCTACTTCCCGCCAAACCGGGAACGCTGTAAACCAATGGGAGTAAGTTTCAGGAGCAGCCTCCGGAGTGTGCCCAGACGCATATGCCGATCACTGGACGTGATGGGCATGCTGTTGGACCCGGATGAGCGCTGTTACTTGGCAGACGTTGCTCGTTGAAATTGCAGCTACATGGGATTGTAAGGATGATCAGCGTGGTCTACTGCTTTCCAGAAGTGTACTTTGACGCGCCAAGCTTGATATGATAGGGTTACTGGATATGCCCTCCGGTAGGAATCTGATGCACTATCTGTGATATAGGGCTCTGAAGATTGTGCTTACAGGCACGGCGTGAGCGCCGACTAACGGTATGTTGAATGGATGAGTAGCTTTCATGGAACGCATGACTCCTGCGTGCTAGGTCTTGAGTTAATTTTCTTGTGGGGAAGAGAGGAGCGGGGAGCTTTGTGCCGGATGTGCAACGACAAACATACTCGCTGCAGCATTGCGTGGGTTTCTCTCAACAGCAGAACCTCATAGTGTTGCGTATGTAACCAGATGTTGCTCACTGAGGAGGATCATCATCACTTTCTTTTCATTGTGATACAGTAATGGTTTTGTTCGTCGGCTAACTTAGCCGCCGCATAACATGCCCGCGAGACAGGGAATGGTGTCGCGAAGAACCTGTATGGCTGGAACTCGCGCGCTGGGGGATCCACAATCACCCACTTTCGATTGCTATTCCCGAATAAGCGCCACACCTACCGGGATCGCCCCTGCAATCTCCGACAGTTGCGGTCCTCCTCTTCGATGCGATTTTGCGAACGTCGCTCATCTTCGCCACCGTCTTGTTAACTTTATCGATAATCCCACACGAAAATAGCATCTTCCGTCTAGAGTCGAGGCTACCCAGGATAGCGACGATTTTACGAACGACGGTCCGAAAGATGCTTTGAGGACGTTATGTGTAGAGTCTGGAGCTTGCTTTGAGCGCTCGATCGGCATAATAAGTTATAACTCATCTCTAGGGGTGGCCGCACGCAGAGATAGTTTGCGTGCGAGTCTTTTTCCCATCCTTCATCCAGACGGTCAATCGAAGAAAGGTGCTTGGCGAGCCGACGAAGGCTTATTAAGCCGGCTCAACCCGTTGCAACGTCCGTCGTCTGGCAACACCATCTGCTGCGGCCTGCCCCTGTTCACTGTTCCTGCCGCCCGCGTAACCACTTCAGCACGCCGGAGGGCTGCCCGCCGCCGCAAAGGAAAACCAGTGTCCCTGGGGCTGTGCTGCACACCCTAGGAGGTGGAAAAGGTTGGCGAAGCAAGCGGAATGGATCGGTTGGTGGCGGAGGCCAAAACCGATTGGCTTGGCCAATGAAATACGTCAGAATTTCGTCCGCTCCGCGCTGTCTGTTCCGACTCCCCGATCGCACACAGCCGGCCTCCTTCTACGTACTTGTGACGCTTCCTTGCACTACCTTTACAGCGGAGACGCTCTTGCACCGCGGCACCAGCTACTTTCGCCTCGACAGACGGAGCCGGACCTCGCCTCCGTTGACCTGGGGAGACCGACGGTTACAGACACGCCGCCCGTAGCGACGACCGTAGTGAAGATATGAAAACTGAGAAACCGAACAACTCTGTCTGCTAGAAAAAGTTCGAGATACGTTAGCTCGAGTGTTTGAGCTTTGTAACAGCCTTGATCCGTCACGTTACAACCCACAGACCTACATTTGGTCCGCCGACGACCCCAGCCATAACTTACTGCTCCCGATCTTGGGCGTCTTTCCAGATTTAATCCGATCGGTTGGCAGGCTCTGCACTGAAGATGACATCGTATAGACCTATCCAGCCTTCCAGCGGCAATGACAGCCACAGCGACACTAGTCTCGACAACAGCAGCACCACGGGAGGCTTTGGAAAAGGCGGCGGTTTTAGTGGTGGCGGTTCTACCAGGAGGAGACGCGCTCCAGCTCAAGTCTCGCAGAACGCATGCACAAACTGCAAGAAAGCTCGCGCTAGGGTAAGTTGGCCCTTTCTCTAACCGTTCTTCAATCGAGCAAGACAGCATGGTTGACTCGATGTTTACGGCTCCAGTGTGATGGACACGATCCAGCGCCGTGCAGCAGGTGCACCACCCGGGACATGGCAGCTCAATGCCACTACGAATTGCATGTCAAGACCGTAAAGGAAGAGATGGTGAAGAGAATCAAGACTCTCGAGCTCGAGAATGCCGAACTTCAAGGATCGGTCAAGCAGAAAGATCAATGGATCGAAGAGATACTGAGGCGCCTTAAAGAGGACGAGCGTGGCGCGGAGGCCATCGAGAAACTTAAGAAAGGACACACTTATGACCAAGTCATCGAATTTCTTGGGCGTCCCATGCTCGATGGCATGGAACGTCTCTCACCAACCACCGAGAACTCTCTGACTGGAAATATAGTCAAGAGGTACGAGAGCATGATGCACGGCGCGATGATCACCCAAGGACTCTCCGAACGGCGGTGGACCTCGGTCATTGAACAGACCAACGTAATACACCATTTGATGGCCTTGTACTTTGCTTGGGTTCATCCTGTCCACATGCTCTTCAGTGAAAAATACTTTATGTCGACGTTGCGATGCTCCGATCCGGCGGATTCCACATACTGCACGCCAGCCATGATCAACGCGATCTGTGCCATGGGTTGCAACTATTTTGATGGTGGTGATCAGGAGGAGGGAGCGGGCAGAAGGCTGGGCGTACAGTTCTTGGAGCAGGCCCGAAGGGAACTGACAAAGGAGGACCCAAAGAAGCCCACCTACTCGATAGCTTATGCCATCATCTTCCTCGTCGAAATGAGTGTAGGTGAGGCTCGTAAAGCTTCGTCGCACTTGAGGTTGGCGGTGGAGACGTTACGCGAGGCAGACAAATCGTCCTACGCTTCAGAGGCATTCGAGATTGCTGGCTGGGGGATCCACACGCTGAACATGTAAGCGAGAGATAGCGCTCTGGCACGAGGACCAGTACTGACAACTCTTGCAGCCTCTGGGCGGGAATGACTTATCAGAAGCCGGCGGCCCCTGTCTCTACCACGCTTGCCGTCTTCACAAATGTTCAATCGGACACCGAATTTGATTACTGGCAACCTTATCGAACACCCGGAGATAGCACTCGAGTCGAAAGCCCAAGTCATGCGATCCAGACTGCCAAAGAACTAGCGAAACTCTGTCGAATCATCCACGAAAGCATAAACGTATATTGCGGGAGTCGGGGGAAGGTATCGGCGAAGAACATCATCGCCTTATATGGGCGCTATATAGGGTGGAAGGACTCGCTGTCGGAAGATCTGAGCATCACGGCAGCAAGTGTCGAATGCCTTCCACATGTGCTTTGCTTGCAGTATGTTGCTTGATTGGCGTGTCTTTGCTACAGAGATTAGCGACTGACGAACTCAACAGTATCAACTATCACGTAGCGCTTTGTCAGCTCTTTCAGCCATTGTTAGAGTACGAAAGCGTCTCGCCGCCCGCCCGAGACCTCATTCGTTCCATTTGCCATCGAAGCGCACACGATGGCATCAACCTCTTCAAAGAATACAGGCAGATATTTACCGCTCGATATATCTCTCCGTTTCAAGTATTCCACATCCTCCATCTAGCGACGACACTTACCAGCCAAGAAAATCCTGAGGTCAATGAGACCACCTCTTTCTGCCTCGAAACGCTACACGAAGCTTTGTCAGGCTTTCCCTTCGTCGGACCTCTTCAAGCAATGTATTGTCGCATCGTCACCGACCGCGGCTTCTCTCTTCCCGAGGGCTTGTACGAGCTCATGGACAGGCGGACGAACTACGACCCGGAGGAGTTTCTTGATGCGTGCGAGCGCATGACGTACAGACAGCCGACCGAACTGTTGATGGAGCGGCTGCACCCACAGCTTGCTCAGCATTTCGTGGCCGAGTGGCAGAACTTTATCGAGTCGAGGGGTGGAGGGGAGGACGTGACGATGAGCGATTCGTCGCCGTCAGTGGAGTCAGGGAGCCCGGGAAAGACTATGGACATTCAATCTTTAGTGAACCCCTGATGTCGGCTGGCAAGAGCGTGTGCATATATGGCGTTGAAGCGCAATACCTTCTTTATAGCGTCGGAGTTGGGAAGGGTCATTCAGCATTGCTGGGTTCGGTGGAGTGATACCTATAAGGAGGCGTTGGCAGCCTATGAGATCTTACGAGACTCGAGATAGCCAGGCTTCTTGCTTTGGCAAACAGACGGATTCCAGGATCCGTCGTAATGTTTGTGCGCGCGCAAGGTCATGTACCGTCATGATCTCGAGGAGATAGAAAGGCGATCGCCACTACGGGAGTCATATCAACATATGAAGGATGGCGTTCTCGAGGGTCGAGAGACTACCCCGGCGCCGGGCTTGATTTCTACTCATCAGATTGACATCGTACAAAGGAGTTGAGCTTAATCACATAAGATTTTGCCCATCTGTGGGCATCTCCGAAAACTCTGATTCGAGCGTAGTGTCATATCTCTGGAAAACTTTCCATATAAGGCGCGTTCTTTTACCGGCGCACTGACGAAAAGCCTGGAACAGGTACCGTAAGAGCTCTTCGCGACGGCGATAGTGTCGCGGATCTGGACAGACCAGCAGGTGGGATATGGAAGGATAGTTTATTAAACGATGCACAGAGCCGGAGTTGGGCACGATATAACTCTTGGGTTGCTTCTCCGGACTAACCTCCGGTATAAGTCACGTGTTCCATCTCAACCTTCGATCTTCTAGCCCCTGTGTTGTGATGAGACCGAAGCACCATGCGCCCGTCTCCATCCCCAAAATCCAAATCAGATCGGAGCAATGGCAGATGTCTGATACGATCGACCAACGCTTTGCACATGACCTTCGGTGTACAGCCGACCTCGAGTCCTCGTCCGTGCAGGACTAGGATCGGTATAAACTCCGACTCCTCTGGTGGTCCAAGGATACTTGCGTGGTCTGTGGACCCGAAGAGACATCGACAATACCTAGTGGTAAAAGATCTTTGTCTATTCACGTGACTATGGTAACTGAGTCGTTCACTTATCAACGATTTTCCATAATCGTGTTCGAGTCGCTCAACACTCGGAAGGTACTACAGTATACATGTGTTGCACCCATCAACCACTGCCACAACCAGTGCTGGTACCGTACTCCGTGGCAGGTCATAAGGGATCTTGACGTGGAAGGCTGCGCTAGAAGCCTGTGATCGGCGGTCTTGCTCCATGAGCTGCTCCCTACTGGTCGAAAGTTATGCTCACCCTACACTGATGCAAGCGTGGTGGACTCTGGATCGAGTATAGCGAACGGACTACTATCGAAGGCGCTTCACACTCGGCCCCGTTTGAGGTTAGAGAAGCCTCATCGAGAGACTGCAGCATCGCCGAGCGTCAAGCTTTTGTCGTATCCAGGCAGATGTCAGCCCCCCTCCCTCCTTTGGCACCTGCAGATAGGGAAGCAAGGTAGACCAAGGGTAGTGGAGTCGGCTGCATTCTGATAGCGGAGAGGGTGAACACTTGATCTGGTTGATGATATAAGCGGATCATTACGCCTGTGATCGGCTAGTTGCGCATGGCCTGCCCGTTGAAGAGCAGAGGCAACGGGAAACGGCTTGTCTGTGGTAAGTCTAACGTTAGCCCAAGAACGTGGCGATTGACTCGTTCAAACTTGTCACTTCCATCGTTTGCCCTTGTTTGTCCCTCCCACACAAACCTGCCTTTCATCGAAACACTCCTCACCCGGCTGTGGCCATCCCTAGACGCTTCGTTCCACACACCCAATTATCTACGGACTACCTAGGTGGAAAGTATCGCAACGGCACTGACGTCACATTCTACGAACCTCGAGCAGTGACAAACCGTGGGCGTTTGTCGGACAGTGACTGCGAACGTATAACCACAGCAGACTCGTGCTAACATAGCCCTGTCCGAAGCTAATGTAAGTCATTTCAAGTCCAGTCGTACACAACGAGTCGCACACTATTCACTCCGATACACCCTGTGTTCCTGTGTCCCTGCACACCAGTAAAGAAACACAGGACTTTCAACTTGCAATACCACCGTCCTCTTACACGTGGGGCCTTGACGGAGGTTGCAGCAGCAGAGCCCAACCCCCTCAGCACTGTTCCGCTTGCGCCAGACGGACAACTCGTTAGACGAACAGTCCATCCGTACAGTTGCTGATAATTCGAAGCACTGCAGCGCCCGCAACAAGGTCTGGGACAAGGTCGCTACTTGTGAGCGAGCGTGCAAGGTGCCTGCACTGTCTGTACCACTTCCGGATCACCGCCACTTCGCGACTGCTCCGATCCTCACGTCGACTGCGATACGAGCGTGCGCCTAGAACTAGCTTCACTATTGCAACGGACACCTTCGAAACCTGTGGCACTGCCTTATTCATCACAAGACCGAGTACATTTGCTGCGCCTAGCCTAGGCACTTGTGGTACATCAGCCATACTGTGCTCGGCCGGATAGGGTCCACCTTACAGCACGATATTCGAGGAAGAGGAGGGGACCACGATCAACGACAACTGCCGCATCTCACCTTTACGTTTCCCTTTTTCTTTTCAAAAAGGTTTCAACTCTGGTATTAGCCAGCTAATAGCCTCCGCAAACATGGATACAACGTTCATCACCATTCATGGTTAGTGGTCCGATTCCTTTCCACACGCGAGCATTGCTCCTCTTCTTATATGCCTCGCGCTTAAAGCAATGCACGTCATTGCCCCTGAAAAGATGAAAGGTTCTAACAAGCCCATCATACAGATCTCTCAATCGATGCTCGAATCCTCTACTCTTCGGACTCGATCGTCGATATACTCGGTCACACGCCAGATGAAGTAATCAACAGATCTTGCTGGGACTTCTTTCATCCAGATGAAATACCACTCGCCAAAGAGCTGCACAATCGCGGAGTCAAGCTAGACAAGGCGGCTGTGTTGGCTTATTGCCAACTGAAGAACCGCCAGGACCAATGGATAGGCTGCGAATGCTGCTTCACAGTCGTCTACGACGTTATGGTGGTGTGCACTAGTATCTATCGTCAGGGTCTCAACAGTCAGAGTGAGTACATGACTTCGTTCGACACAACCAGACTCTAACGAGAGTATGTAGGGAGAGCTGCTGAAGCTCCCATCGTACGACGACTGTTCTCTTCATCGCCCGAAGATCCTCGTTATCACATGTTGTCGCACTTGTCGACCAAGTTCTCCCAAGGACCGAAAGAGCAGACTCACGAACCTCGAGCTGCGTTGTTTCTCAACCGCTTCACGCGTACGTTGACGATTATGTATGCCACTACTGGAATCGAGCAGATCCTTGGCATCCCGGGAGAACACATGAAGGGACGTAGCTTCTACTACTGCATCCAGGAGAACTGCTTAGAAGACGCCGTGAGGTGTTTGGAAGGTGCTAAGAGCAACGACTCTATCGCTTACATGCGTTTTTGGTTCCGCGACCCTCGCTTCGACGATCAAGCTACAGCACCACAAGACACGCCGAGCGAAGACGATGCCGTACAAACGGATGAAAGCATGACCGACATCACGACGTCTGAGGATGAAGATGAAGGCGGTGTGCAATTACAGAGTCGAGGTCAGAGCGGCTCCAACGAGCGGACGTCGCACGACGCATCACATTTGAGCATGGACCTGGACGGACTACGACCGCCAGACGCCTCATTTCCATCACGCACCTCTTCCGGCGACAGCACGTATCCGACGCATACACATGCAGCCATATTCGGAGAAGCTCGTCCCACTCGTTCTTCCGTGTCGTCCGCGGCCACATCGCCCGAGTCGACTGGCACCCCAGACGGTGGACCGATTGAGCTCGAGGCAGTCGTATCATGTACCTCCGATGGACTCGTGGTCTGCCTCCGCCGCGCACGCCCCATGCCACCTTCTTCCGCACACTCTGCGCAGCCAGAGCAGCAACGACAAGCATACGTCAATGGCCTGTTCGCTGCTCCATGGGCCCCACAACCTATGTTTGTGCCACCACGAGAGCTGCCACGGGAAAATTTCGGCCAAGCCATGGCTCCTTCGTATTCACCACGTGCTCCTGCTGCGCGACCTGTAGGCCCCGCACAAGAAGACTTCATGAGCAGCATTCGCGACGCCGCGATCTTCGCGTGGGCTCTCACAGGTCTCAACGGCAATCTCGCAGAGTATGCGCGCGGCAAGCCAACGGGTGAGAGTCAGCCGCCCGGTGGCTTTCCCGTCTGGTCGGAGGAACCGAACAACAATGGCAACCACTGCCACCAACACCAGGCATACCATGGCCAGCAAGCAGAAGGCTACCAAAATGACGATCACTACAATGCGTTCATGAGGCGACCGACTTCGAGCTCGGGACCACCCATCACTGTCTCTGCGCGTACGGATCCCTTTGGCGACCCGGGATTGGATGGGCACCGTCACAACGGACGTCATAGCAGCGGCGGCGGAAACGGGCATGGCAATAACGGTATGCGCTGGAGCTAACATCCCGCCACAAACACCGTTTTCCACGGGTACTCGAACATACGACGGGACGACTCCAAAGGACAAAGAAGATGCGAGTTTGCGACTATGATGAGGAAAACGACACTTGAAACGAATTTGCTTGCCTGCTTGCCAGAGACGGGCGAGTATTTTGCTCGTGCTATGAAACGAGCACACGAACGAATTGAGCGATGAAGAGCGATGAAAGCGATTTGTTGTTCAGCTGGGTGCTATCCCGCGACGTACTCTTTCCTTTTATTGCTCAAAAAGGAAAATGGTTATGCGGTATACCAATTCGCCTTTTTTTTTTTCATGGAGTATTATTTGGCGATCTGACCATACCCTACTATATGGTACAATTCTGCTAGGAAGTTTCAACAGGTGGGGAGATCGAGTTGAGACAGGGCGTGAATATAGTGACTAGAGGCTGGAGGCTGAATCGTATTTGTACGAGATGCTTCGGAAGAATATACTCCACATTGGCTCCAACCGGGACGTTTACTCTTGAATCACTACCAATCGCCATGAAGCTTCATACTGGCAGAATAATGCATGAGAGACCGTCTTGGTTGCCTACCTGATCCCAGTGACTCTGCCGCTTGAACGCGCCGATTTGACTCTGTCCCCAACGCCCAGACTCCTACAACGCCCAGACGATGCTAAAAAAAAATGTCGAAGGATCCGGGAGGGGCCATCTCGGGACCTTCACCTCGTAGCCGCCGTAGCAGGCCCCTCTCTCGTCCACCCTTTCGCCCTCATACTCCCCTCCACCGCCGACCAGATCCCCTCAACGACCTCCCTGTCCCGCCACCGACCCCGCTCCCCCTGCGCCGCACTCCACTTGTCAATCTGCGCCGTCTTGACCGCGCGCCCGTACCCTCTCACCGTCGGGGGCACCTCCTCGCCGTTCCACCCGACATACACGCCCAGCGCGTGGCTGAACAGGTCCGCCGCGTTCGTCCACTTGTAGCTCTTGAACTGCCACGTCTGGCCCGTGGTGAAGACGGCGACGACACGGGCCCAGTAGTCGGGCTTGAACTGCTCGGGCCCGTCGACGAGGATGAAGCGCGTCGGTCGCGCGGGGTCGATGGACGGGATGGTGCGCGAGACTTGCAGCATGCCGCCGCCGGCGGAGCTGTCGGCGGGCTGGTAGAAGCCGCCTTCGAGGAAGTCTTTGACGTTGGACATGCGGATTAGAGAGGAAGCTGAGGGAGAGAGCATGATGATGGGGGAGACGATGCCGCTGCGGGGGGGCTTCTTCATGTTGGCGACGAGGGGCGCGGAGGAGGGCGCGGAGGGGATGGGGGTGGGGCCGCCAGGGCGGGCGCGTGAGCGGCCGAGGAAGTCGGCGGCGTGTTTGCGGATGGGTGAGAAGTCCTGCGTATGCCTTAACATTAGTCGTTGACCCTTTTGTCTCATTACCTGTTGAATCCCGTTCTTTATTATTTTTTGCCTTTCGCCTGCTGCGGCTGTATGTGGCAATGGGTAGGTAGGTTCGGAGTGGACGTACAGTAGGTCGCACCCCCCTCAACACACTATTCCTATCCCCCATCCTCCTCTCCCCCGCCAAAATCTCCGCCAGCCGCGGATCCTCCCTCCTCGCTCCCTCAGCCCCACTCGGCACCGTCGCGATGCCCCCAGCCGCTCCACTCGCCACGTCCGCGCTGCCCACCGCATCTTTCGCCGCGGCCTCGCTGGCCAGCGGTCGGATGTGCTCGCTCACTTCATCGGTCCCCTCTAGGAATGTAATCAACTCCGTCTTCTCGACAAACAGCAGATTTTGCACCTCCGCGTCCGCACCGGCACCGCGACTCCTCAGCTCCTCGTTGAGCCGTGTCGTTGCTTGAAATCCATCTTGGACGCTGAGGTCTTTAGTGAGGTAGGCGTGGTAGATGCTGCGCAGGCTCAGGGATTTGTCGTTGGAGATGAAGCGCGTGGGTGTGGAGATTTTGAAGGCGATGTTGTCGTCATTGTGGGTGAAGACGAGGTGCGTGGCTCTGGCGAGGCTGTGCTCCGTATCGGCGATGCTGCTTGGGTCTTCGGAGGTGGTGAGGAGGGGTGCGTGGGAGGCGGCGATGGCGGCGCGGAGGTTGAGGAGCGGATCTGATTGTGCGGTCTCGGTTGAGGTCATTGTGAGAGGAGTGAAGGGGCGCTGGATCGGAGTATGGGGGTTGATGAAGCTTTCGCGCTTGAAGTCGCGTGGTTGGAAGTTGTTCGCGTAGTCTGAGCTTGAGCTTGAGCTTGGCACGGGCCCAGTTGAGGCACGGGTGAGTTAGGTAGCTACGTACCGAGTTGTGGGTGGATGATGCACCCACATTTCTGGATGGCACCCTTTCAACCTTTCGATGAGTGCTCAGTTTCTGACAGTGTTGGAAAGGGATGACATCCAACATATAATTTGCATAGGCATTGCAAGTGCTGCTTCATTCCATCGAATCCTGGCAACCGCTGACAGATACTCTACACACTGAAACCGCCGCCCAACCAAGACTCCAATTTATCCTTCTTCTGCGGCTTATCCATCAACATCTCCTTCAGCGAGCCACCTCCGGCCTTCGATTTTTGCCTGCCGTGATACACACAGATTCCCTTGCCCCCGGCCTTGTGCTTTGGGCTCAGCGGACAAAGCGGACTCCCAGGCAAATGCTCCGGGACGTCCCAGTGAAAGCGATCTTTATCCTGCACATTGTCCTCAGAATCCGAACTCTCAGCACCCCGTGGTATGTCATCTACCTTGACTCTGAACCATTCCTTCTCGCTAGATGCTACAGGAGCGCTCATCGGCCCGATAGCAGGCTTTAGGAGATCACTGGTTGGCGCCTCCATAATGTCGTCGTCGATCGCTGACGAGGCGCCCCGGTGGTGCTTGCTGCGCGGGCCCCTGACATCGCTGAAGTACTCTTCGATCATTGGATGTTTCCCCACGGCCTTAGCGCTGGGAGATTGGGTCACCTTTCGCGCTTCTGCGGCGAAGGATGACGGTTGTGCATGATGTAGCAGCGATGTTGGTATGGCCGCAGGAGTTGTAGGTAAAGACACCAGGCCTGCAGGTACTCCATGTACTGGTGGTAAAGCCTTGTGCTTCTCGTTTGCTTCCAACTTACCGTCACCACTTGACGATCTCCAGAAGATGAATGACCGCTTGCGCTTTTTGTGGGTATCTTTAGCTAAAGGCTCGCTATGAGGCGGCGTGATAATGGGAGCGTGCACTGCGACAGGCGTCGGTACTGGGCCAGTGCTTCCGCTCTTCGCTTCAGCGGTCATGCTGGGGTTCTTTGAAGAGCCTTTGGATCCAAAGAGCACATTGCTGCTCAGCGACCTGTATGTAGTAGGACGCTGCGGCTTCTTGATGGTGAAGACTACCGTCGACTCCTTTGAAGGTGGCCCTGGTTCGAAGTGATGGAGCGCATCGCCTTCGTCTGTACTGATTGAAAGCTTTCTCCTCTGAGACCAATCAACAGTTTCAGAGTGGCGCCTGTCCTGAGGCTGCTCTTGTGAGAGTGGATTCTCGGGTATTGACGGATTGGAGATTATTTCGCTCTCGCTTTGCACTTTGAGATGGCGATATTTGGCTTGAGAGGGCAGCCTCGGTGTCGACTTTGTGTGTTCGGGAGGCGCAGGCCTCATCGGCGCTTTTGCACCTCTTGCGATAGGAGGAGTCCGAACGAGAGACTGTTTAGGTGGCGTTTTCGGAATTGCGACATGATGTTCGTCTTCTCGCGACTTTTTTCGCCGCTTGGCAAAGTCTAGCAGGCGAGTGTCAGGGACACCGTGAAACATGCGGGAAAAGCTGCTCATGGACGAGGCGTCTGACGATGAAGACTTGGAAGCTATCGACGGGTTTTGATCATCACTCGACAAGGCTGTAGCAGTGGGCTGCCGTCCGAGCATCTGCCCCGGCGCTTCTTTGCTAACAGGCGGGTTTGCTCTCGTCCTTTTTGTATCTTCAATATGCGCAGGAGGCTCAGGACGTAGGGGTTCCATGACGTTGTCCGACTTGATTTGATTAAGAACCGTAGTCTCCCCATTGTCTTCAGTGATCTCCACCTCAGACGCAAAGTATCTTCGACGCCTTGTGTCTAACGGGCTCCGGGGGCTATGAGGCGGCTTTTCTTGATCTGTACTGGGCAACGGACAGAAAGCTCCTTTAGCGACTGCTTGAACGTTCAGAAGGTCGAAGTCGGATCGAAAGGTAGGTTGTCGTGCGCGTGTGTTAATATAAGTAGATGGCTCCTCATATTCGAAGGGATTGGAAAAGGCAGGACGATTGCTTGCGGGTTTTGTGCGATTGAAGGAGGACATCTGCGCCTCTGGGCCCCTGACGAGGACGCAGCGGGATGGTTTGAACGTGAATGATGCGCAGATTTCAATGAAAAGCGGGCAGGTCAAAGGACACCCTGGACAGGTATTTCAAGCACAAAAGGATAAAAGACAAACGTATGTAGGAATGAAGTCCAGTCAACGGTCAAGAAAAGCATCAAAGAGCTTCGGTTTTGCGGAAACATGGATTGATGAAAAAGGCAACAACTCCACGTGGAGTGTCTCGTCGTCGCTGTCGTAAGGAGCTCTTTAGGAGCAGCGACTGGCATCCAGCCCCTCCCGTAATACGAGACCTACCTTCTCGTCACTTCAAAGTCGGTTGCGTGGTCAGTCCTGTCGTCGAGTCCCAGTAAACATCGGACAAGCTTGGATTCATCCAGCGTTTAGGAAGTGATGTTGAACGGTACAACATCACTACGGGATTTAGCAATGTATACAGAGAAGATATCCTGAATAGCGTTCAACAAGCTGTCGTGATGTAGTGTAGGACAGAAAGGCTGGTAGGTCATGATAATGTGAGTAGGTGGGGGGGAGTACCTAGAATGTATCCAGTAAGCCAAGCACGTGCATTTGCAATGATCGGACGATGGCTGTGAATTCCAAGAAGGCCATGTCGCCAACGATGCGATTCATGGTACAAATCCCATGGGCGCGCTTAGCCTATCAGAAGCTAGCGATTAGCAATGACATGACGTTCGGAGATGGCTCAACCCAGCAATCAAAGCATATATCAAGCGCACAAGACCCATGGAATCGCAAGCTTGACAGCTACAAACGGAGTACACTCCATGTCAGAAGCATGATCACAGCAAAACATCATCGAGCCGTCGATGTTTATAGCCTGACGTAAGCCAATCACAAATTGTCCATGCTTCGAATGAAATTTCAGCTGACCCCGCGATAGACGCTCAAACGCGTGCTCGACGCGGTGACCCCTCGGGCGACCTATCACATGCCCGCCCGCTCCATGCCACTGCTGCAGGTACATGATTGTTGACCCAATGCACTCATCACAAGCACTGTCTCACTGCGAGACGATAACATCAAGCGGTAATTATTCCATCATCATCATTATCCGTAACACTGAGCTTCCAAGCTAAGCTGTCCTTCATCATCCTTCCCCCCCCCCCACCAAACTCCCTTTCTCCCGACCCTTTTCTATCACCCATCATTGCATGGACATTCCGGTCAATCTCATTCAGAAATTGCCCATCATGTCGAGTTCCAATTCAAACCAAACCAACCCTCTGAGGCACCCCCTTGAAGCGGTTCAGGCAGTCGCCAAGGGTGCCAGCGATGGCGAGGCGCGCGCCCCACGTGCAGCGCATATGGGTAGCGCAAACGAAGGCCCAGCCGACATTATCGGCAAGGTCTCTGGTGTAGTTCAAGGAGGCAAACGAGTCGACGACTCACCCTACTTCACCAACCAGGACGGACACCCTTTCCCAGACCCCGAGCACAGCAAGACCATTGGAGGTATCCCTCTCGTGAGCGACATCTTCTTAATGCAGAAGCAGCAGACCTTCAACCGATCCAAGAACCTCGAGCGCATGGTCCACCCTTGCGGAAGCGGCGCATTCGGATATTTCGAGGCCACTCATGAAGTGTCAGATCTCACCGTATGTAAACCATGAGCAGCAAACTGCTTTTTTTTTGTTGAATTTTTCGACCATGTACTAAATGATAGTAGAAAGCAGACTTCCTTCAGACTGTCGGAGAGAAGACGCCGATCTTCATCCGCTTTTCTACCGTCACTTTGGGTCGCGAGTTTCCAGACGAAGCCAGGAATCCTCGTGGCTTCGCCATCAAATTCTACACCAAGGAGGGCAACTACGATATCGTGGGTCTGAACTGGCCCGTCTTCTTCTGCCGCGATCCCATCCAAGGTCCAGATGTCATTCGCTCCCAGGCTCGACGACCGGATAACTTCCTCTTGGACTACGATGCGACCTTCGATCTCCTGGCCAACGTACCAGAAGGCAATCATGCCGGTATGATGTTCTTCAGTGATCACGGAACTCCAGTAGGCTGGAAGCACAACAATGGCTACGGTTGCCATACCTTCAAGTGGGTGAACAAGCAGGGCAAGTTCGTATACATCAAATACCACTTCCTTGCCAAGCACGGCTCCAAATACTTTACTGGAGAGGAAGCCGTCCGCATCTCCGGTGAGGATCCCGACTACAGCAAGCGCGATCTCTGGAAGACCATTGAGAAGGGTGAGGAGCTCGAGTGGACCGCCTACGTCCAGGTGATGCAGCCGGAAGACGCAGATCCGGAGAAGCTTGGATTCGACCCCTTTGATGTCACCAAGGTCTGGCCTCGCAGCAAGTTCCCGATGAAGCAGTTCGGTCGTCTGGTCTTGAACAAGAACCCGGAAAACTTCCACCGTGATGTCGAGCAGGCCGCGTTCTCTCCCGGGGCCATGGTCCCGGGTATCGAGGACTCGCCTGACCCACTGCTACAGTTCAGGATGTTCTTCTACCGAGATGCGCAGTACCACCGTATCGGTGTCAACTACCATCAAGTTCCGGTCAACTGCCCGTAAGTTCCCCATCAGAGATTGACACGAGCTTCTCAGCTTGACTGACTTCCACTAGCTTCATGTCCAAATCTTTCGCACCTCTGATGTTCGACGGCCAAATGCGTGTCGACGCCAACCACGCCGGCAACGCCGACTATGCGCCCAACAGCTTCGCCCACAAGTTCCGTCCTGATGCCGCCGAGGCGCCGTATACGGTATCCGACAACATTGTTGGTCGCAAGAGCCACTTCTGGCACGAAGGCAGCAAGACCGAGTACGAGCAGCCGCGTGAGCTGTACAGGCGCGTCATGACGGAGCAGGAGAGGGAGAACTTGCACAAGAACACTGCGAAGATGATGGCGTTCGTCAACTATCCTATCATCAAGGTAACTTCAGCCACAAGCCCTCACGTGCAATGAATCATCTGACAACGACAACAGAAGAAGTACCTCGCCCAAGTCTACAACATCGCTCCCGAGTACGCTCAGGGCATCTACGATCTCCTGTCCAGCCCCGAGTTCGAGATGAGCGAGGTCGAGGAGCTGTCGAAGACGGCACAGGAGTGGTACAAGGAGAAGAAGTTCCGGCCGAGCAACGGCGAGCGGCTCATGGGTATGCCGCCGGGACAGCCCGTTTACAACTACTAAGTCAGTAGAACGTAGATGTCAGTAGTGGCTACAAATTGATCTTTCCCTGTAAAACTTTTTCCGTCTTAGATCAATGAAGCTCAATTCCTTCCGTGTCATGAATTCATGGTACCGTTCTCACTTGCGATTTCCATGCGGAGAGCATTTTCGCCACCCGGCTTGGCATGCGGTGCGGGTCTGAAGGACTAAATACATACGTTGAGTGTATGGGCAGCATTGTGCGTTCCTTTCGGGCGTTTATGCCTGGTACCTCAGCTTTGCATGCTCGCATGGGTATTAACAGGTCGTCGGTGAAGGCAGTACTCAGGCGCCATCGGCTCAAAGCCTACGGAAGGCAGCCTACGGAAAGCATCCCGCACATGGCCCAATCTCTCTTCGTAACGTTTAGCCATTCGACAGAATGTGGATAATGATACTCACCAAGCCCACCTGAAGTGAGTGAGCCCGGCCTCTGTTCATGGTTACTTGTACTCCGCTCACCTGTATTGCAATCAACGAAGGACTTTGTGTTCCTTCACCGAGCGTACAACAACAACAACCTAGCTTCGAGACTCCGTGATTGCACTATGATGGTAATTTGAAGCGATATCCGGCCACTACCTAGGTCCCTCGGACAGCGCGCTCGCTCAAAAAGATACGGAGTCCGTCGGATAAAGGCTACAGGCTCACAGCGTGCTCCAACCGCCATCGACCGGGCTAATGGCGCCTTATCTACGTCGGCATGCACGACTGCAGCACACCAAGAGAAACATGACTTACCGTTCACATTGAGACTCGCGTCCGAAGTCAGAAACACAATCATCTCCGCCGCCGCATCCGGCTGCTGCAGCCCCTCGTAATGCTGCCCCAAGATCAAAATTCTGCACCGGCGTCAACTGCTGCAGCGACGCCACATCCGTCTTCTCCTTGACCATCGAGTCGCTGACCTTCGTCGCTCCGGGACTGGGACAGATGGCGTTGCAGCGTATGCCCTCCCACCTGTACCGCCACACCGTCTGCTTCGTCGCGCCGACGAGCCCGTGCTTGGCGGCCGTGTAGGTGATGCCGGCGGCGGCGCCCGACGTTTCGGCCTTGGAGCTGACGTTGAAGATGGTGCCAGACGTCTGCTTCTGCATGAAGGGCAGGACGGCACGCATCAGGTAGACGGGGGCGGTGAAGTCGATGGCCATGACGCGCTCCCAGTCGCGGTCGTCGAGCGTGTCGGCCGAGTTGAAGTTGTAGCGCTAGAGGGGAGCGTGCGGAATGGAGTTTACGTCCAAATCACTAGCAATCGTGATATGTGGATCCGTGGCATGGATTCAGTCAATGTCAGGCCACATATTGCGGGGTAACACGAGGCAGTGTCATTTGCATAGTATAGGAGTGAATCCGACAAGCGAACAATTCAGCCGTTCTTATAGCTGAGTCGCACAGGCTGTCGTCAACTCGGAAAAGGCTGTTGGACGGTGTTTTGTGCAAGCTCGAAGCGTTTCCAACCACCGGCTCACGCTCGGATCTGTCGGCAGACCCGTAAGCTTCAATCCCGTCCTCGGACAGTAGCAGTCCTCAAGTATGAAGCATGCTGTCGACGTGCTCAGGCCTTGGGAAGTCTTTCAAGAACGCCTGTGGCGTCTCTCACGAACTGGCCAGCCCGCAAGACCGCCAACAATGTCCAGACTTCAATTTCGCAGATAGCGTGCCTAAACTTCTTGGACATAATTTATGCAAGCTCGAGGCAAATACAACGACTGGCTAACCCACGGAATCCGCCGGCAGTCTTCGAGTCTGGCGTACAGGGACGACGTGTCTGAATCCGTGGGCAGTTCTTTGTGCAAGCCAGAGGTGCTAATTACGAGCTGCTAATTACGAGCTGCTCTGAACTCTCGAGCGAGCTTCAGGCCTCAAGCCAAACGGTGTAACCAGCTGTGCCTTGATGCTATGAATTGTAACGGGGTGGCTTTAAGTGTCTCCCTGTGACACGTGGCAACGTGCCTGTATCCAACAGCCTCATGATTGACCCTAAACAAGATCTATAGTGTTGGGGGGTGGGTAGATTGAGAGCGAAGCCGTAGAGCAGACTAGCAAGAGACCGCGAGCAGAGGCACCAAGATGCAGCATTCTCTCGAAGATTGAAGAATTTCTCGAGGGAAGTGTCAGATCCAGAGAGATGCTTGGGCGAGGCATCATGGTCACAATCAATGAAGAACGCCCTTGTCATACTCCAAGCCCGATTTGACAATGACGTCCCATCCGGCGACCTGCACAATCTCGAAGCGTAGAGGCTCCATGTCGCTTGTGGTTTTCATATTCCCGCACTTTGTATCTTCGAAGATGGATTACGGACTCTGGAAAAAACCGAAGGATATCATGAAGCAGGTTAGTATCTGTTCGTCCTGACGAGTCAAGCAATCCCTTCAATCTCCTACCATACCATAGGTCGGCCAAACAGAAGACATTGCGCAGAGATGGCGAGAACACCGCTTTGCCCGGAATTCCCAAACAGAAACTGCTGCATGCCGCATGGAAGGAAGAGAGACAGCATGTGGAGAGCCATCTACACGGGCGGCTCAGACGCCTTGATGCTGGGCAACATTGTCTGAGGTTTGCGGCCGGGCGCTTGAGTAGTACTTGTGTTGATTGAGGCTCATACCAACGTCTTGTGCCGTTCGCTAGACCGCGCACTCGAAGGACGCTGATGGTGTTCGCAACCGTTGACTACGCGAATGGGCAGAGGGGTACCACCTCGATCAGACGGTCTGTATACATGAAGTTTTCGATAGGCGAAACTCGACTGCAAATTTCTAGACGTTCCTGCGTGAGATACTGTTGTGCCTGTAAAGTTGCACCAAGGTCAAGGTACTCCGTATGTGTCTCCATGGCAGAAACGGAGCGGCCGGTGCTGCATAACAACGCAGCGACATAGCAGAAATAGAATCGAGAAGAAGAGGGATACTTCTGCTGATTGTACAGCCAAGCTCTTGACAGGTCGGATCATCGGTCGTGGATGTGAGGTAAGTTTGATGTTCTCCGGTCACGATGAAGGATGATGGGTTTGATGCGAGGGCGGGGCAAGTCTTGGCGGCCAAGGAACCCGCCGCCGCAGCCTCGAACCTCACCCGCGCTTCTGCAACACCAAAAAAAAACTCGCCCAGTTCGTGCCAGACAAAGCTACCACCCTTTCAGTCTTTTCTTTCGACATTGGAGATACAAAAAGACAACTTTCCGCGACGGGGAATCGAACCCCGGCCACATCGGACCGAGAATCGTACCAATTCTTAATCGATACGAATGCTGAGAGCGATGTATCCTAGCCACTAGACCATCGCGGATGTCCCAGGTTTTTAACCTGATTTGGCAGGAACCACTTTATTTCCACTTATAATCAGTGCATTGACCGTGTGTCGGTCGCTCTTACTACCCTTTGACACTCCAATCTGGTGACCACCAGAAAGTAAAAAATCTTGACAATCACGGAGACGACAAGAGCCACTCCATGACGAGAGGTGACAAAAGGTCGTCAATTATGAGCAAGTTGTAAGAGGCAGTGAATGTAGGTAATGCTTCCACGACTTTTGATTCTCTATCTAACGTTCTGGCGCGCCGTTGAGGGCACCTTTCCTGGGGTATCACAAAGCATCATATACATCGTATAAAATCATCGTCAGGTTGAATTTGGACGCCCCGTAAATGCTGCTTGGTCGTTGAAGAACTGTTGGCCTTCCTCTTCGCTGTGCATGTTGAACCAGCCCAACACAACTCATCCTAATACGCCCGTTTGCTCCGGTCAAATGCAATGCAGATTCAAATGCTTCGGGACTGTGTTGATACAGTCGTCAAGTTCCGACCATGACCAATCTCTAGTGCTTCTCGCCGTTGGTGTGGCCGTCCACCACACCCGTTCCATTGATTGGGCGCATGGGCTTCTCCATGTCTTTGACACTCATACCGTCGAAGAGCTTGTAGATACCGTCGTTCACGTGAAAGTCATTATGTACTGTACTGACATTAGCATAGACGATGTTAGTAGCAGTAAGAGAGACTCACCAATATTGACCAAGTGCCAGGTATCCATGATGTTGTCAATCAGATACCGGGATGGACTCGCAGAATCGTAGCAAGCCGCCCACTCTTGACCCAGCTGGAAGAACTCATCTTTCCAAGCCAAGAAGCTCACAGTCTCTACGATAGTAGGCTGCACAATCTCCTTGCCCGGAAATACGCCCCAAGTCACAGCATTGGGTCCGTCACCGGGTGTGTTGGTCTTCAAATCTCCATGCTTGTTGACTGCGTAATACGTAACATCCGGATCCCGCTCGATGCGAGTAATAAGCTCTGAGATGAGCTCTGGCGAGACAAAGACCTCGAGGTACGCCTTTTGGTAGACGTACCCGTTCCGCGGACCCCAACCGTACACAGGATGGGACGACTTCACGCCGTCAACTGCCGGCTGTGAGTTGATGGTAAGAAGACCGCGCTTGTTCAACTCCGTCAGATCGTCCTTGATGGCATTGGCTTCGCTTGTGATCGGCGCTTCACTCCATGGAAGTGTTTCGACTTTGCCTTGCATGTAGCTCACGAAGAGATCAGAAACATCCTTGATGGACTCTGGCTTTCCCCAGGTCTTGATGTTCTGCTCGTTGGTGCCCTTCAATCCAATGCCGTAAGCATCCATGTCACCGAACGCTGGAGATCTCGAGTCACCCCAGCGGCCGTTCGGAAACTCATCCCAATCCTGGGTACGTGCAACATACGACCGATTTCGGTTTCGCCAGAAGATCGGTCGGACGTTCTCGTCTCTTCTGTTAAGTCCGAGGGACTGTCTCCAGGGTAACGGCTTCTCTAGCGGAGACTGTACGTCAGGAAGAAGGTTGAGCTCTTCCAGGACCATACGAGTCGCCTGCGCTAGATTCATGGTATAGAAGTGTAGATGAATGACACCCACTGCCAACAACTTGCGGCAAAGCTCTGCTACCAAACCTTTGCCAATCTCCCTTACAGCAGAATCATCATTCTTAACGGGCTCCAGCGCCTTGGTCCAATCTTCAGGAATCTTGCAGTTCATCCACTGGGCTCGTCTTAGGAAAGCGGCGTGCGTCTGGATGGGCATGATACCTGGAACGATCGGGACATCGATACCAGCGTCCCGAACCTGGTGATACCAATCTATGAAGTTCTCTGCGTCGTAGAACATCTGCGTCACAATGAACGTTCCTCCGGCATCAATCTTCTCCTTCAAATGCTCCATGAGCTGCGGACGATCTTTGTTATCATCGCATCCTTCTGGATAGCCTGCAACTCCAATGTCAAAATGATTCCCATACTGCTCTTTGATGTACTCGATGAGGTCTTTTGCGTATCTGAAACCGCCCGCTGTTGCTTGCCACTTCTCTTTCTCTCGAGGCGGATCTCCGCGGAGCGCCAGTATGTTCGTACATCCAGCATTATAAGCTTCCTTGAGCGCGTCATCGATCTTCGACTTCTCCATGTCCGTGCAGGTGAGGTGCATGCATGTCTCCAGTCCGTACGCCGACTGAGCCACCTTCACCATCTCGCAAGTGAGATGGGCATGTCGCCCACCCGCACCCCAAGTAACATCAATGAACGACGGCCCCATCCCGTGCATGCGATCCATGCGGTCGTACAAGTTCTGGACGCCCTGAGCGGTTTTCGGTGGGAAGAATTCGAATGAGTAGGTGGGCTTCTTGGCCTTCTCGGCCTCGGCCAGTTTTTCTGAGATATGCATGATGGCGGTATGGAATGAGGAATGTTGGTATGAAAGTAAAGAAAACGCTGTAAAAAGAAGCTGGTCAGTTTAGCATGCTCTTCAGCGAAGTCGGCGGCGAGCTCGAACAGGGACACAACCCACCAATCTCTCAAACAGAACTCGTACTTCGAACCGCCACACTCTGGATGCTCCTTTAGGCCAATTGCCTGCTATCCGAGATAACGTACCCGGGCCCACCTGTCTGCAAGTTGTCGCAGCATGAACCACAGGCGAATATGGAAAAGAAGAGAGGGAGAAAAAGTCTGCAGAAAAGATGGAAATCGACTACGTTACGAGTTGACAGACCAAGCTTTCATCCCACCTGTAACCTGTGCCACCCTGCAAATCCGAGACTGCGGGCTGCGGGGAGACTATGCACCTCCGTCCCGAAGATTAACCGTAACCGTAGCATAGGCGCGTCCAAGTCACGCGTTTTGACGTCCATTTCTCTACGACTGTGCTACTTCAGCTTGAAGTGTCACAACGCGCCTCTGAATTTGACCACGTTCGACAATGAGGCGCCCGAAGTACTATCCCTCCCATTCAAGCTCATCTCCAACCAAATGTCAACATGCCTACCAATTGGATCAAACACGCCGTCTCCCAGACACCTACAATCATCACTGGCGACGATCTCGTCCAGGTTGATGAAGGAAAGTTGAGCGAGTATTATCAAAGTGTCAAGCTGCTATCACTGCTGCGCTCCAGTGTTCTTCCAGACACTTTGAAAAATCGACTCCAGAATTCTGGTCCTCCAAAATACTGTTCAATACTGGAGGAGGCGATCTCTTCTGGCAATTTCATGGACACTGGATGGACCGATGAATACTACCACGCTGCCGAAGAGGTTTCCTTTCGCACGCGAGGCTATCCCAAAGCTTCCAGAGCACAATGGCGATCATTGCAAGACGCAATCCGCGAGCAGGAGTACAAGGAGTGGAACGAAGAGCCCATTCAAGAAAGTGCCAAATCCAAGCCAAGTCCTCCTCCGGCACCAGCTCGGTCACGCTACTTCCTGGACTTACCAAGCGAGATCAGAGACCAAATTTATCGCCACCTTCTAGTCCGCGAAAACATCTCCATCGGCGACTGGCAAGTGGAATGGCTAGAATCTCAGCCCAAGAACCGCTGGCTCCGCCGTACAGAGTACGATGTCTTCGACGCCAAAACCCGACACAAGCGGCGCACAACCTACACAGTCCGTTCCCTCGGTCGACAGCTCTTCATCTACACAAACATCATGCGCGTGAACCGGCAAGTCCACGCCGAAGCCGCCAAAATCTTCTACTCCGAAAACAAGTTCAACTTCCTCGGCACCGGCGACTCCGCCCTCGCCTTCTTGCACGACCGCGCCTCGAAATTAGACACCATCTCCAAGATCTCCGTCCGCTTCATGACGGACCCGACGATGCGGTTCAAGGGCTGCTACAACTGGACCTGCAAAATCTTCGCCCCGCCGCGGACCTTCATCGGCGCATGGCGTCGCATCTGCAACGTCTTCGTGCATTCTTCCGTCGGCCTGCAGGACTTTGAGCTCATCCTCGACGCGAGCTTCTGGCTCGAGACCGATTGGCGAGAGCAAGGCGCCGAAGCTGTGTTCGCGACGCCGAGGTTGTGTCAGCCGGAGAGCGCGCCGTGGCGGGAGCATGACAGGAATTTCTTGCAGCATGCGGCGAGGCTGGGTGGTGTGAATCTTCGCTTGACGATTGAAGGGATCGAGGGGGATAGGGAGAAAGACGCGTTTAGACGCGCGCTGGAGAGGAGGATGCAGGAAGAGACATTTGGTAGGCCGTGGTTGGCGGAGGACAGCAAGCCGGTGTGTACGTGTGCGAAGAGGTTGTTGAGTGAGAGTTGTATCTGGGATCGGGAAGGGAAGATGAGGCGGATGAATGGGGCTTACTGAATGCTGAATGGCAGATGAATTGAGCTTACTAGTGTTGGACGGCAGGCTCGCGTCATTAGCAGACAACTCCTTGAGAAAGCTTCCTTGTCAAAGCATCGGATGTGGATGGAATACACAGCTGGATATGGTAGCATTATAGACCGTGACGCACCTAGCTATCAACCATCCTCTGCGCCTCCAGCTGATCCTGCACTTCCTCGCGTGCCCATCTCCCGTCCATCCTGGGCGGCGGCTCATAAAGCTTTGTGTAATTGACCCTCTCCCCACCCAACAATGCTTCGCCGTTCTCCTTCTCCCCGAATACTGATCCCGGCTCGCACCAAAAGTCTTTGCAGTTCGACATGATACCTCTGTTAAATGGATTCGATCTTGCCTGCCGCTGTACCTCTCCTGCTCTCGATCCGTGCAGTGCCGTCATAACGAAAGTATCGAGACCAAGCAGTCGCTTCCATTGCGTCCAGCAACCTTCTTTCTGTTGCCGCCGGGAATGGTGGTGTGGTGTTCCTGGAGTAGGTCCAGCGTCGGCTCCGGTGACCTGGGCATCTTCCATAGACGTCGAGCCAGTGGTCACGAAGGAGGTGAGGGCATCGCCAGCGCCGTGGCCATGCCCGTGACCCTTCATACTTTCGTATGTAGTCGTTGCGCGCGCAATCTGCACGAACTGCACAAAGAGGAGCATAGTAGCCCAGATAAATTGTAGGGAAGTCCAGATGAGGAGGACGATGGTGAACGAATCCTTGTTGAAGAGCTCGCAGAGGTCGGGGCGGAGAACGTTGCATTGGTGGCCTTCGTACATCTTGTTCACTGGTACGACTTGGAGGTAACTGAGACAGAGCCAGACAAATAGAACTATACCAAGCTCCATGGTGACGATGTACAAGACGAATGATCGGTGATTGTTCGTCGCGATGCAGTTGTCTACCCACGGACAGTGATGGTCTTCCTTTGCTACACAGCGGTTGCATCGTTTGCAGTGCTTGCTGCGAAGAGGTTTGCGCACCATGCATGTGACGCAGAAGTGCTGCTCGTCGAACTTTCTGGCTGCTAGCAGCTCCTCAATTACAGCCTTCTGCTGGTTCCTGCTTCCCAGCTTGGGTATATAACCGGGATCCGCAAGCATGGTCTTGAAATAAAAGTATGTGCATAATGCGAGGCAAATGGCGAATCCTAGGTTCATAAAAGGATTCGTCTTGTAAGTCCACGGCATTAGTTTCGTTATCCATCTTACACCAACCCAGAACAATGTGCCGGCAAAAACACCAGCAAGAAATGGCTGGTCGAAGCGTTAGCTGGGTCCAACAAGAAGAACGAAGAAGAACTCACAGTCCTGTGTATAGACTTGAGATCCGCAGGTGCCCACCTCAACATCTGGATGACCAGCACCTGCATGCCGTACGAGACGACTAGGGATAAAGGAACGGCAAAGTAGACTGGAAGGCTACTAAGAATATACAAGGAGCAGTACAGAATGACAAAGGGCGATGAAAAGCACAACCTCTTGAAGAAGACCCTCTTATCCTTCACAAGTGGAGAAAGCGGAAAGTTCGTTGGGCTTCCATCCGCGTTGAATCCGCACTCAGCAAGCGCTCGATGCCATTGCCGCTTCGAGTTCATTTCTTCAGCAACAGTCGCTGGCGCCTTACCGTCGTTGGTCTCGGCAAACCTGTCGGAGCCGTATTCGACGAGCTTCACAATCGGGTGCATGGCGCCTTTGACGAGCGCCCAGTGAAGCGCGGTAAATCCCTTATCGTCTCTTGCATATATGCTAGCACCCCATTTCAGTAGAACATCGACAACCGCCGGATATCCTCTGTAAGCCGCCCACATGAGACTTGTATGTCCCTCAGCATCTGGTATATCGACAGGTATATCTTGATGTAGCAGCAGGACGAGCTGGAAGACGTTGCCGTCGAGGGTCGCAGAGTGGAGGAGGTTGAAACCTTGATCATCCGTCATCAGAGGATCAGCACCATGCTGTAGAAGCAAGTCTACGACGTAGTAGTGGCATCGTTTGGCGGCCCAAAGTACGGGAGTAGCAGCCGCGTCACCACCTTTCGCATTGACTTTTGCGCCGGACTGGATGAGGAAATGGCAGAGGGCGTGATGACCATTGATTGCGGCCCACTAGCTTGTGTGTCAGTCTGAGAATACGAGTAGACTATGCGTAGCCTCAGATACTCACATGGAGCGCGGTAATGCCCTGTTCGTCTGTGTATGTAGCGTCGTATCTCCCAGTGTCGAACAGCTTCTGTATTGCCCGTATCTCCCCAAGTCTTGCCAGCTGCATGAGATCCTCTTCCACCGGCAAGCTGGGTCTTTCGTTTGCCATGTTCGTCAACTCCACATGTTGCTCGCCGTGTGCCGCCGTCTGGCTAGGAGTCCTCGAGTCTGTTCGGCCGGCTGCTGTAGGAGAGGTCGACGACATGACGTCGGGGCTGGAAGTTTTGCGCAGCTCGTCAGTCGCGGTCACCGGTTTCGCAAGTGTCGTTGGAGGAAAAGCTGTTGCTCCATGTTTACGAACAACTTGTGGGCGCGTGAGAAGTAATGGAGGGAAAGATTCATGTGGCTGAGCATTTGGCCAGCAATATGCAAGCGCTTCCCGATAGCTTGAGGCTCGAGCTTAGAAAGGCACGTGCAAACGCATTACGAGAAGGGTTGTGAGCTTATACATCGGATTTATTCGTGCTAGCTGATCTTGATTCCTGCATGTTGGTTGAGGCCATGTTCTGCCTGTCTTGTTGCAGCCCCAGCATATACTTCATGCCCCAAACGCCACCCATGATACACACTTTCACTCGTTGACTAGGTTGATTTCTTCGCAAACTCGACTCGCAGGATCAAATGACCGTAACCATATCCATCCATCTTCTCGCACGCCTTCGCAGCGTCCGTCCTGTCGGCAAAACTAACAAAGGCAAATCCCTTCGCCCTACCGGTCTCCCTGTCCTTAGCCAAGAACACCCTCGTAACGTGTCCGAATCTTGAGAACATATCTCGAAGGTCCTGCTCTTCCGCAAACTCGCTGACATTCGTAACTCTGAGCGTGGCAAGATCGTCCCTGTCGCCAAATTTGCCGCCACCCATCCTCTCTCCAGCCCCAGCGCCGCCTTTGCGCATGTGTGGCGGGACATAGCTTCCCTTCACACCGAGACCACCGCCACCGCTGCTGGGCTCGCCCGCGATAGGGTCATCGCCCTCACCCAGACCAGGACCGGATGCAGACCCATCAGCGTCGAGGGTATCCTTGAACGGACACTTTGAGGTCCAGTGCTCTCCACTGCAGAGACGGCACTTGATCTTAGTGTCTTTGAGTTGCCCCTTCTTGTTCTCGATCGGGTTCTTCTCTTCAGTCTGGTTTGCTTTAAAGCTGGTACTCAGTCGTAGATCGATGTTCTCGCCGACTGTAG
The DNA here is from genome assembly GCA_033119265.1 of Coniosporium uncinatum. Classification (NCBI taxonomy): domain Eukaryota; kingdom Fungi; phylum Ascomycota; class Dothideomycetes; genus Coniosporium; species Coniosporium uncinatum. The sequence continues at coordinate 167,708 of JAWDJW010000002.1, forward strand.
TGGTGTCTGACTGGGGTCCGGCAGGGCGGCCAGCTTCTTGTCCAAACTTTGCCCATTGTCGTCGCTCCGCCACTCTCGGGTTGACCATGTGCGCGACTTTTGTTCTTCTGATGCGCCGGGTCGTCTTGACCTTCTGGCCCTGCTCGTTGATGTGGTAGGAAATTTGGGTTTCGGTGCCGTCCTTGTTCTGCGTCGTGGAGGGTGGGGGGAGATCGATCGTCTCCTCGTCGTCTGCCCAGTCTGTTCGTGTAGCGGCCATTTTTACGATTTTGTATGTTGTGGGAGATATGCGAGAGTCTTTGGAAGATGTTTGAGAAGGACGTTGTCAGTCGAGTGTAAGAGGATGACTTACGAGCGCGGGTTTGTGCGGGCGGGTAGTGGATTTTTTGTATCCCGAGGTTTTGCCGCCCTCATTGAATTCGCCCCCCCTTTCTTCTCTGCCAGCAGCTTATCGTAACGTACAGTGGACTTCATAATACAGTATCCTGTCGTCTTAGATCCTATCGGGGCATCCCAGTACTCGTCTGACCGACATGTTTACTTCATGTAGAAAGAGACACGTTCGCGGGGTGCGTGATTTTGACAGCCATCAAAATCACCGTAAAGTCTTCGAAAGTCCGCTTGCTACAAGGCTGACGAGACTGTGATTGCACATGCTGAAGGCCCATACCTTGCAGGTTGTCTGCACAGAGAGCGTATATCCTTCTTCCGTCTTACAAGCTTCATCTACTGGTGCCCTCTTCGCATACATCCAGAAACCACGTTCTAGTCTATACCACTCTCCACCCAAAAGACCGAAATGGCGACCGTGACCTTCCCTTCTACATCAAAACCAGTAAGATTGGACGATGGCACGGAGTACAGCTATGCATATATTGCAGAACAAGACATATCCGCAATAACGCTGCTGTTACTCCATGGCTTCCCGTCTTCCAGCCATGACTGGCGACATCAGATCAAGCATTTCTCTTCGCAGGGTTACGGTGTTTTGCGCCGAAGAAGATAGTCCGCGAGTGGTGAGGTCTGGCAAAACTGCATCGCTAGCACCATGGATAGCTCGCGAAGAATTCGTTATCCATTCGCAGATTCTTCGCGAAGGCGATTATACAGGCCCGCTCAACTGGTACAAGCATCTCGAAGCCAGTCTCTCATTCGCTGATGAACGAGAACTTAAGACAGTTGTGCACGTTCCGATCTTGCTCGTCACAGCCAAAAACGATCAGCTCACCATTCTTGTGGTTCAGGAGCAGATGACTAGACCGTACATCAAGAACTTGCGGGTCAAATGTGTGGATAGCGAGCATTGGGTGCGGTTGGAAGCTAAGGACGAGGTCAATGCGATGATAGAGGAGTTGCTGCTAGAGTTAGCAGAGTGCTGATATCATACCACCCGTACTAGTATTAAGCTCATGAGTTCAATATACTTGAACATGATACTCAGTACTGGATGGAGAATATTCATCGGAATTAGACCATTAGACCATCTTTGTTATGCAAGAGAAAATGATAAGCTGATTGGACGTTTGTGCTTCCTTGGCGTGCAGCCCCCTCTGTGGCGTCAGTAGCTTCTCCCTGGCATCCTCCAGATATTCGGATCCCAAGTTGAAGTCCTGTTATCTATTAGCAGGTTCTCTTCAAAAAGTCGTACTTCACTTTCAACAAATTTACCACTTTGCAACTCAAGCATGTCGCGCAAGACTATTCTGGTAACGGGCGCTACAGGCAAACAAGGCGGCGCCGTCGTCAACGCCCTTCTCAACATCCCCGAAGCCGCTGGCTTCAACATCCTAGCCGTAACCCGCAACACCGCGTCAAAGTCCGCGCAAGCACTCTCGCAAAGATCTCCGTCCATCAAGCTCGTGCAGGGGGACCTCAATGAGCCGTCCAAGATCTTCGAGAATGCCAAGCAAATCACCACCGACGCGATATGGGGCGTATTCAGTGTCCAAGTACGTTAATTCATCACGTGTTACGTTACATGGAAGTAGTAGTGATAATTATCGATGCGACATCAGACACCAATGGGCGGCTCCGACCTAGAAGAGCTACAAGGCAAAGCGCTCATAGAAGAGTCCCTTAAGAACAATGTCTCGCACTTTGTCTACTCGTCCGTCGACCGCAACGGCGAGAAATCGTACGACAACCCGACGCCGATCCCGCACTTTATCAGCAAGCACAACATCGAGCATCACTTGCATGAGCAGACCGATGGTGGCGAGAAGATGTCTTTCACCGTGCTGAGGCCCGTGGCGTTTTTTGATAATTTGGCAAACGGTTTCATCGGCAAGGCGTTTAGCTCGGCGTGGAAGGTCGCTGTGAAGGAGAGGCCGCTGCAGCTCATCGCCGTGAGCGATATTGGATGGTTCGCCGCCCAGGCTTTCATAAGTGCCGACAAGCCGGAGTATAAGAACCAGTCTATTGCACTAGCGGGCGACAGCCTAGCTTGGGCTGATGCAGCGAAGGTTTTCAAAGGGAAGGTTGGCAAAGAGATGCCGACGACGTGGGATGCTGTGGCCAAAGGCTTCATGTGGGCGGCGTGGAGTGAGTTTGGAGTGATGATGTATTGGTTCTATGATGAAGGGTATGGCGCGGATATTGAGGGGTTGAGGAAATTGAAGCCAGATCTGCTCGATTTCGGAAGCTGGTTGGAGAAGGACAGTCAGTTCAAAGATCAGATCAGAAAGTAGGATGGTAGAGCCATGACTGCGGGGGAGTTTGAGAGCTTCGCTTTGTATGGCGCACAGTTTGCCTTGTTACAGCGTAGGTACTTTGGTAGAAATGATAGGGCATGATCACTCGACTTGTTGGGAATGCAAGACTGTCTGCGCAATAGAGTACGAAGCGTAAGCAAGCAAAATCGAGGAGAGACAAGCTGTGGCGTGTTCGGCTGTGAACGAGGGCCAAGAATTCGGCGATGGTGCCTGGCAGGCTGGTAGTGGAACTACTGTAGTGCAATAGGCAAACGACACCGCGACTGCATCTCAGCATCCGCCATGATCCATTGTCGACGTGGATACGGACGGGATGCGGACACAACCTTCTTCCACCGAGGGAGGGAACCCGGCATGAACTCCACGTGGATGGCCAGCATGGCGACCCCGTTCCCAGACTTACTCTTTATTAGTGGGGCATATCGGAAGTCAGAACGCTCAGCGGTTACGGGGCCCACCGTCTACCTCAGTTGGCTCCATAGGCGTGATTATGAATTGAGTCAGACAATGCCTTATGGGTGCCTCGCATGTCTGCTCATTTGCAACCAAACGATCAAGTCTGCTCGACCCAGCATGCAGGTTCGGCATAAGCGTGAACGCCCGCGTAAGTGAAGGAATCGCCAACGATGTGGTCAGTGTGAGCGGCGGGAGCGGATCGCATCTTCGCGCCAGGCGGTTACGTAGCGGCCGTCACCGAGGACTTGGGAAGCGACGGGGCTGCATACGGTAAATTGTGTCGTTAGCAGAGCGGCGTGTCATTGTGTTGAGTTGCTGGAGTTCATGATGACCCTGGCCGGTTGTCGAATCAATGGACCCAGGAATTTGACATTTACTTCCAGAATGCCGGAGAAGCCTATGCCAAGCGAGCACAAGCCTCCAGCCATTGCTTTGGATCATTTGCTGGATGGTAAGGACGTCGATGACTGGAACGAATTGGTACATTATTCACGCATCCGATACGTGCTTGGACGAGGTGCAGGGTAGTTGCCGCGCATGCCCATCATGAAAAGACTTGGAAAGGTAACGGCTCTGCTTTCGTAACCACATTGTCAATGCCATTGAAGGGTCTGTATAATTTGACGGCGAGCAGGGAGCAACTTTGAAGTTTCATCATCCGTCTACTGAGCGTGCAAACCCCGACCATCGCCCTGCTCATCGATGTTGCACATACTCCAGCGTACGTCAACGCCAACGCCCTTTACACACACCCCACGCCCTGAACATCTTCTTGACTGTAGCCCCGTTCTTTATACTCTCTATTAAGCTGCACGAATGCCCTGTCCTTTCTTCGTTTTCTTCTTCCCAGTCCATCAAGGAGTATAGATCTTCACCGAGCGGCGATCCAACGTTGCTTGGTCTTCTCCTCTACTAGATCTCTGGGGCCCAGAGCCCGTCCAGTATCTGTCTCCACATCCACTCGGTCTGTAATTGAGACTCCAACCTGGGTGGTCGAATCTGACTTTTTGAGAAGTAGCAATCATGCCCTACCAGCTCAACCGTCGCAGTAGAGAAGGCTCGTCTCTCAGCCTGCAGCTCCGAAGCCGAGCTGCGTCTGTAGACTCAAACAAACAGCCAACAGGAAACGACTGGCCTGAAAATGAAATTCTGGACGGCCTTGCCGTCGAAGATCATGACCGCAACCGTACCACCAGTTTCACCAGAACCAGAAGTCGGCTAGACCTCCCGCTGAGCGGCTCTAGCCTTTTGTCGAAGGCTATTCTCCAATAGAACAACGTAAGCGTATTCGATGGTATCAAATCCGAGTGTCTGCCGAAGCAATTCCTGTCTAACATTTCCCAGCAGATGGGAGACGCGACTTACATGTGCGATCTCATCCGCCAGGAGTCGGTTCAGAACTCCCTAAAAGGATCAGGTTCTCGAAACGCGACTATCGAGCTCGTTGCCGCCCATCTATGCGAAGGGGCAGAATGCAACAATGATCCCTCTGCACAGTGTATCAAGCTTTTCGAGCTCCTGGAACCTTCCCCATTGGATCCTCTACAGCGATTCTTCGTGAGCAGTCCCGCTAGCGATCCTTGTCGAGTCCTTGCGAACCGAGAGATGGCAGAGATAGGTGTCGAACCAGGAGTTTTGCAATACATGGAAACGAGGAGAAGCACCGCCGAGAAAATATGGCTTCGTTGCGTTGTCGAGAGAGCTTCTACGAAGACCGGAGTCTTGAAATCTGTCAGGAAGAGGACGAGAAGTGACAATCCGACAAAGACTTCGCATATTCAAGACTCATCGGAGGTGGTTGATATGCTGTGAGGAAACAGGATCTTGAAGATCGAAGGATGATTCATGTACGATTCAATGGCCTCTCTTATGTTTGTGTTCTTCCTCACAGACATGGCAGGTGACGTTGAAGCGTACATACCTCACCAAGTAGACAACACAGCGAGGCAGGCCTCACGAAGGTCATTGTAGCTCAGTCCTAATCGAGCATTCCCTTACAACGCTCCGCTGAAGTCGCTTACAGACTGTGTCGTCCACGCCTTTGACCGACGCCGTTGAAACATCAGCGTTGTTAACGAATGTTCACAGCGAGCTGATCAGCCCCTGCTCCCTCTTGAACGGTGTCCTTTCAATATATTGAGACGTGATGTAATGCGGCTGGGTTCTCCCTCGTTCTCAGCCGGCGGTGCGCAGAGCAGGCGCGTATCGCGCTTCGAGCGAAGCATGACGGTCACCCTGGGCATTTGCCGATGGATATGGTGGCAATCATGTGCCGCGATGAAGGTCGAGAAGGAGTCCTTTTTGCAGAGCAGGGTTGAAAAGCTGCAGGGACTCAGGCGTGACAACATCAAGGTCCGGGAGGTCGATGATGGGCGGCAATCGTCTCGGTTCGGCAGGGCTGAAGATCTTGGACTGCGCCACTTACCTTCCCGCAATCTGTCTGGCCCGTTGTTAGTGGCAGGGAACCTTGAAAAACAAATGATGATCGTGAGCCCGCGCCGCATCCGCCTGCATCATACCTTCTTCAACTACAGGTACAGGTACAGGAAGGGTGGGTCTTTCTCCGTCGACAGCGACGGACAGGACAGGACAGGACAGGACAGGACAAGAAGGGAAGCAATCGCTGCCTCACGTCGCTCTTTAAAAAGTTTCGTCTACAAACAACAAAGAACGCTCCCTACATATCCATCCTCCACCAACGTTACGACCTCACGACATCCTACTGATAATCAATTCCTATTGACCACCGATTTCTCATACCCATCCCGTACGACTGAGCATATCACGAGCCCTCATTGCCTCCTCCAGACACCAATCGTTCATCATCGTGTGACCTCCTCGTACACGCTAATCTGTGCACCGCTCACTTGCTGCGTGTAAGTGTTACTGGAGGTCTTACTCATTGACCTGCTCCTCCCCATTCGCCCATTGACCCTACAGAATCGCCTCTGACTGACATCAATCCCGGCAGGATTTGTTAGGTGTAGCATGAACTCGCAGAGATCAGAATTCTCACGACCCAACCGCGCCCCCACTGTCGAACTCGATCCATTCGCTGCCCCTAATGTATACTATGGCCAGTCACACTCCAGGGGCCCGGCGGCGAGGGTCAGGACATACTCTGCAGTGAGTAACCTCCCTTTCGTAAGGCAGGAGCATATCTGACGAGTTGACGCAGATTGTCGACACGGCAGGAGGCCGTAGCGGCGGGCTTGAGCCTCTCAAGGGCATGAAGCCGCCAGGCAATCGTCGAGCCAGTCATGACGTCCAAGGCCTCCAGCCTCGCAAGTTCCTGATCAACGTCGACCGCACCCTCAAGAGCCTCCTTGCCCGCGAAGATACGGACAACAACTACCAGATCACAATTGAAGATGCAGGGCCGAAGGTATGGGCATGATACAGATTGTCAGTTATGCACGGCTGACAAGCGGCAGGTCCTGTCCGTAGGTACCGAACGGTCTGGTGGTGTCAATAGCTTTGATATCCGAGGCACCTACATGCTCTCAAACCTCCTCCAAGAACTCACGATCGCCAAAGACTATGGTCGTAAGAACATTGTCCTGGATGAAGCACGCTTGAACGAGAACCCTGTCAGTCGTCTCGCACGTTTGATCAACGACTCCTTCTGGCCCGGTCTTACTCGTCGCATCGATGGGTCAAACATTGCAAAAGTTGGTCGAGACCCCAAGGACTGGACTGATGATCCACGGCCTCGCATATACATCCCAAGAGGTGCTCCCGAGCAGTACGACTATTACACACGAGTTGCCCAAGAGCATCCCGATATGCGGCTGGACGTGCAGTGGCTCGCAGAGAACTGCGATGACGACCTCTATGTCCGCGATCTCAACGCTGCCCCAGGCCTGCTCGCTGTTGCAATGGAAGAATTCATTAGAGACACCAACACAGGGGAGAAAGATCTTCGTGGTCTTCCTTTCATCGTGCCAGGCGGTCGATTCAACGAGTTGTACGGCTGGGACAGTTACATGGAGTCTCTGGGCCTTCTCATCAATGATCGCGTCGATATTGTCAAGTCAATGGTGCTGCACTTCTGCTTCTGCATCAAGCACTATGGCAAGATACTCAACGCCAATCGCACCTACTACCTTTGTCGGTCACAGCCGCCTTTTCTAACAGACATGGCGTTGCGTGTTTACGAGCGCATTCAGCACGAGCCTGGCTCGCTCGAGTTCCTCCGTATCGCCATGCTAGCTGCCATCAAGGAATATCACAACGTCTGGATGTCGGCGCCTCGATACGATCCTGAGAGTGGACTGTCTCGTTATCGGGCTGGCGGAATAGGCGTCCCTCCCGAAACGGAAGCCACGCATTTCTTGCACGTGCTTACTCCATATGCCAAGAAGCACAATATGACGTTCGAGCAATTCGTCAAGGCATACAATATGCGCGAGGTCGATGAGCCAGAGCTTGATGAATACTTTGTTCACGATCGCGCCGTTCGCGAGTCCGGCCACGACACGTCTTACCGTTTAGAGAAGGTCGCCGGAAACCTCGCTACGGTCGACCTCAACTCGCTTCTCTACAAGTACGAGGCTGACATTTCCCGCACGATCCGTCATCACTTCAACGATAAGTTTCCTGTACCTGCCGAATTCTGTGCCAAAGGCCAGACTCCCGACCATCTGGAGACATCGGCGGTCTGGGATCGACGTGCGAAGAAGCGGCGCCAGCTCATGAACAAGTATTTGTGGAACGAAGAGAAGGGCATGTACTTTGATTACAACACTGTGAAGAAGGAGCAGACGGGCTACGAGTCCGCCACCATGTTCTGGCCCATGTGGGCCGGCGCTGCAACGCCTCGACAGGCTTCCGTTCTCATGGCCAACGGTCTACCCAAACTCGAAGCTTTCGGAGGTATCGTGTCGGGATCCGAGGAATCACGTGGGGCCGTCAGTCTCGAGCGTCCCAACCGACAGTGGGACTACCCATTCGGGTGGGCGCCGCAGCAGATCCTCGCATGGGTTGGCTTCCAGCGCTACGGCTTCGAGGAAGACGCGCAGCGCATGGCTTACCGATGGCTGTATATGGTGACCAAGGCGTTTGTCGACTTCAACGGCGTCGTCGTCGAAAAGTACGATGTCACGAGGCCTATTGATCCGCACAAGGTTGAGGCGGAATACGGCAACCAGGGCGCTGACTTTAAGGGTGTTGCCCGTGAGGGGTGAGTACACATCCAAGTCGATTTCGCGCTTTTCATGCATGCTGACAGCTTGACAGATTCGGCTGGGTCAACGCTAGCTACATCTACGGCCTCACCCTCGTCAACGCACATATGCGCCGTGCTCTCGGCGCTCTTACTACTTGGGACCAGTTTGTCAAAGCCACTGAGCTGCTCGGCCTGGACACCGAGGGTGAAGCGGTTACGTGAGCGTGAGAAGATTATTTCAATGGCTTCCGCATCAGCGAGCAGTTGCTTTTCTTGGGGTGTGGAGGGTACCGCACATGGCAGATATACATAGAGGACGGAGGATCCTTCACGTGCTGCCGATCCTGGGGATGAGAAGTTGCGGCATACTGGGAGGGCGTACGATGGCAAGGAGTTTAAGGGACGTTGAGCAGCTTGCTGCTTCATTCATAGAGCCATTCGGTAGCACTGCCAAGGAGATGGTACGGGCTAGTATATTCAAGGCCCTACGAGGTGTTCAAGCGTTCATCATCTTGTGCTGTATGCCTCGATGAGTTGGCGAGTAACTGTAGCTTGGGCGTGGGTGCGAACGCTTCTATTGCTGTTCAATCGTCCGCCAAGCTAAACGGCCCCTCACGATGTCCATGATTTGCGGAATGCCTATACACCATATCAAATATCTGCCATGTCAACCCTACACTGACTCATACCTCCAGCTAATCACCGTTAGGATAGCGACCGCGACGGCTCTCTTGTCTCGCTTCGGTCCATCGGCTGCTTCATCGACCTCCCAGCCTCTGCATATCATACGATCAGTAACCGTGTAACGAGCTGTTTCATGTCGCTGTCAGTGCTATGCCTTTTGGGAGAGTCTGGACCTGAACAAGTCGCTGCGGCAAGGCGAGTATTCGCTGCAACATGTTGGGCTGTTTTCCCCGTAAGGCAAGCCGACAGTTCTCGACGTGAGCAAAGTGAAGATATGTGTTTGCATTGTTTGTACTAGGGTAGAGATACATTTCCGTGGACTACATGTCTATGCCCAAGCAAGAGCGTCCAAGGCTAAAACAACACCCTCTGCACCATGACGCAGACCGGCGGAGGAGAACGATGTTCGCCTGGTCCCGGCGTAGCAGGCTGATATATGGGGACTTCTGTAAGAGCCTGTCAACGGAGTTCGACGAAGCGAATCTAGATGCCTTTTGAACTCCGTTAAGAAGCTATTACAGAAAGTAGGTCTGTCGGCGGCACGCCCCGTATCAAGCGCTTTAGAAGCTGCGGATCAACTGCTACCAATCAACGAATAGAGGTGATACCGCCCAGACTCCTCCTCCATGTCTGAACCTTCCCGGAGTCAACCCATGATGACCATGGCTTATACCGGACGAGCTCATCACATATCACTGACAGAGAAACCCTCCATCAACAGGCAACGGGACGCCGGTGATCCATCGAACGTCGTCACTGGCAAGGAAGACAGCAGCCCGGGCCACATCCTCTGGGACTCCCATTCCGCCGAGAGGGTGGGCTGCGTTCGTAGCACGTAACAACTCTGGATCGTTTTGCAGGTTCTGGGTCATAGCTGTCTTCAAGAAGCCTGGGCAAAGAGCGTTGCAGTGGATTCGGTCGGGGCCATAGTCGAGCGCTATCTGTCGGGTCAATTGGACGACGGCACCCTTGGAGGCGCAGTATGATGCTGGGTACTTGTTAGTCATCGATACTTGGATATTGAAGCTTGATCAACGGTCTCTGAATTACATACGCGTGCCATAGTAGCCAACGTAGCCCTGAACAGACGCAGTATTGATGATCCAACCTCTGCTCTCAAACACCTTCTCCTGCTTCAGCATCTGTCCGATCGCGTACTTGCATCCTAGGAACACGCCTTTGGTGTTGATCGCCATCGTCTTGTCGTAGTCGTCTTCGCTCGTCTCGTGGATTCTCGTGACCTTGGAGTGCGTGCTCTCCACCGAGATGCCTGCGTTGTTGCACATGATATCAAGCCGGCCGAAATGCTCGGCGCACTTCTTGACGGCAGCCTCGACATCATCGGCTTTTGTGCAGTCTGCGCTGACGAAGATGTGGTCGCCTCCATGTTCGGACTTCAAGAGCTCGTGCGTGGGTTGTCCTGCACTCGAGCGGTTGTGGTATGAGTCCGCCTTTCCCGTAACAGGGTCGACGTGATTCCGTAATGTTGCGTACAGGTCAACGCAGCAAACTTGTGCTCCCTCTTGCGCGAATGAAACGGCGATGGCGCGGCCTAAGCCCGAGGAGGAGCCAGTGATTATTGCGATTTTCCCAGAGAGTCTTCCAGTCATGGTGAGGTATCGGCGAGCCTATCGAGCTCCGACGAGCAGGAGAGTCAAGGAACGCAGAGGATGCACGTCATCGTGCGTAGAATGGTCGCCGTACTCTAGTGCTCTTTCAAACGACGTCCAGCAATGCCCACGCCCTTTTGGAACCCTTTCTTGATGCATGCAGATCCCCTCTTGACAGACAACAGGAGGATGTGCAGCTCTCAAACAGACAAGGCCGGCCGGTCTTGCAGAACGACCGAGCTATAAACATCTGCATCGGTATACGGCTGATAGGAAGGATAAAGCCAGTCTCTCCGCATCACGTGTCGTGCTCACTAGAGCTCTACAATGAAGAGACCGTCTCGTCCATGCGACCAGCGTACTTCGTACTTCGTTAGACCATGTTGAAAAGCAGATCTGCGGACATCTCTACTTGCCAGCTTCCATGCCAACAACATCACCTCAAGCAATCGCATAGCTCTCTGTTGGTGCATCCAGATGGCCATGTCGCTTGTGTACTACTCTGGCTGCTCTGGCAATCCGTTCTACCGCAGTACAGAAATTCGTTAAAGTCCACTCGGGGGCAAGCTGAGTCCACTATGTAGCAGAGATGCAGCTGTTTTCTGTACTGTGAATCAATTCGTCTATCGTGAGGGTCAGCATGCGCCTTACAACGCTCGAGACAAAAGCCATGTCTGTAACACCAAAGGATATCGCTGTCGCTTGCACAGTCAGTATTGAGGTGAGCGAAAAATCTAGCCTTTGTGAGAGATGGCATGAATCCATTTGGACATGTCGCGAGTCAAATCGCGAGGCTCGCAGGCGAGGTTTGGGACTCGCCGGCGACCCTCGCAGGGTTTGTATGTAGACTCGCGAGCTCGCCGGCGACCCTCGCAGGATTTGTATATGGACTCGCGAGCTCGCCGGCGACCCT